>JAFBJQ010002280.1:128723-143656 GCA_016785345.1 Trinectes maculatus
CACACACACACACACACACACACACACACACACACACACACACACACACCAACCAGCTGCTTCACTACCAGAAAAACATATAAAGTAAAAAGTCCAAGCTCCAGACACTTTTATTATCCTGTTTTTTTTTTCCGCCACACACCCACTGGTTTCAGCCACATCCAGCTGTGATCTAATGTCCTACTGTCACACATTAGTAAATCTTCCCTAAATATTACGAGAGGAGGACTGGAGGTAACTCATGCGCCATGTTTTGATGTCCCAGCTCCAACCGTGCTGGCACAGACTCCAGTCACGCTGAGATTTAAGAGCGTGGCACCATAAGACAAAACAGGCTTGAGGAAGACACGACTGATTTATCTGGCAGTGATTATTGATGAATCATCATAATATTTTTACATTTTACTCTATTATTCTGTTACTCCATTGATCTGCAGCAGTCCTTTTCTGATTTTGTTCTTTTATAGGACCTCACTCTTTACTGCTTTCCCGTAATGCATCACGCCTTATCCCGGCCCACATTCCTTTTTGTCTTGTAGCCTCTGGTCTGCTACTAAATATTATACCATTTATTACTTGTTTTCATAATCCAGAGTGACTTGGCATTTTAGTGTAGCGGATACGTGAGTTCTTCTCTTTTCCCTCTCAGCAAAGTACAAAGAAAGACATAATTACGCCACATTTCTTTGAGCGCTGACACTTCTCCAGGCCAACTGACTCTCGCTCTCTGCTGCTCTCTGTCACACACGGACTCACACACACGGACACACAAAATAAACACGGACAGCGCGAACACACAGGCACAGTTAGATACACGTAGGCAAGAGCACAAATTTCCCATTCCAGTGGAACATACTGAACAGAGCGAGAGCGACGAAGCAAGGGAATGGCTGAGACAAAATGTCTACAGTAGAAGTGGCTTTGAATCGTGTCCAGCATTGTTCGGAGTGACAGAAAGGACCCCTCTGTTCAGCCACCACATACGCGCGCACACACATCTAGAGCACTGTGTGGTGTGTACTTGTACATGCATGTGCTTCAATTGTTACTGCACTGTACACGTATGCAGTCAGCAGCATGCAAATAAGGTTCATGCAGCGGGCACACACGAAGCGGCGGGGGGATCACACAGGGATGTGGTATGTTTATGTGCTTGAGCACCATAAAGGCTCCTAAAATCCACCATGATGTTGTCTGTTCACATGGACTTTGATTGTGGGGGATACGCCTAACAGCCCATATCACAGAGAGATTGACTCCGGTGAATTCTGCGTATCTGGGTTATCTTTGGTTTTAGTTTGATTAATGTTATACAGTTGGAGTCAGTAATCACTGAAAGGAGTTGATTCTTGGTGCAGTAATGTCTGTGTACTGTGATGAATGTGTTTTAATGTATGGAAATCTGCTGAAGCTGCGGGTGGCCCGCCCTGGTTTCTGTGGTCTGCGAGTCCCAGTTCTGCATTATGCACCACATCTACTGACGACTGTGGGGCTCAATAGACAAGGTGTGGGGGAGGGGCCAGCAGATTTCCATGTGACTGAGGCACTGGAATGCTCCAATCACAGGGCGGTCCATGCCCCATACAACAATGGCTGTACTATTTCAGTTCTTTCATCTCATTATCCCTCTGCAGCAAGCGAGCCTTGCATAACTTTGAAGATTGTTTGGCATCATAACATCTACTTGTGTGGGTGCGGGCGTGTGTGCGTGCAAGTGCGCATGCATGCATGGTGTGCAAATAGCGCAATTTAAAATGTATGAGCCGACTCGAAGAGAGAGGCGCAGAAAGGGAAATGAAGGTCGATGAGAGAGAGTGCTGGTCTGTGTACTGTGTATTTTACACACACACACACGCACACACACACATGCGTAATAATGTTTAGAACCATCAACAAAGTCAGTCTTCAGTTTCTACCTGTGGCAATAATCAAGATCAAGTTATCAAGATAACAAGCTTTCGTACAATTAAGAACAAATTAATTGATAGTATTACAGGATCTGCTTCGCTACACATTGTATTTGTGTTCATTACATGTATCTAATTTAGATCTCTGTAGGCCCCAACATGTTAAATATCCCTGCTCTCTGTCTCCCTGTGTAGGTCGTCTTGGGTTCCCCCATCCTGGAGGGGACAGCCCTCTGCCCCTTAATGGTACGTATGGTGACCTGCGCATGGTGTTTTGAAGGGTCTGCTAACATTACTAATTAACGATTAGAATCACAAGTCATAAGAAGTTTATGTGCAAAATTGAACAATTCAATTTCAGATGACTAAAAAGCCTTTGATTAAATGTCAAGCAGTAATGAAACCATAAATTACAGCATCTGGTGACTGCCATTGCTTGTTTGGGACTTTATGCAACCCAAAAGACTTGCGTCCCTCCTCTTCCCCCTTTGCTTTGTAAATGTCAACAGTAAATTAAATTGCCTTTTCCACATTCACCTTCTTAAATGTAGTTTTCGCCAGTAAGCAGCGATGGCCTTTCACTTTGTTTTGTAACTTCTGATGGATGCTAGCCTGTCATTGAACTGATTAATTCTTTGTCTCCTCAACAAATACATGGACGGAGAGTGGATTGAAAGAGGATGAGTGGATGTAGTTGAAATTTGATGTCATGAAATAAGTAGCTGGAACTGGAGGGCGGGGAGGGGGCGGGGGTGGGGGGGTAGAGGAGTAGAATGAGAGGAATAATAACCTTGGGGTGGGACTCGTTGCATGAGCCCTGAAAGAATCTCATTCCCTTTATGACTCTGTAATTGTGTTGTATGTGTTGTTGTATGTAGCTTGGGCCTCGTGGTCTTGGGTCAGGATGTAAAAAGGCCAGTAGTTTCCTCACAAGAGTGCTGGGTCACATGGTAAGATCACATGGTCAGGAGCTGTCATCAAGCCCTGAAACAGATGGTGCCAGCGGATAGAGGGTTGTGCTCTCTCTCTCTTTCTCTCTCTCTCTCGTATAAACGTACACAGATTGCATTCTCTATTCTCTTGATCTCTCTAGCTTACTCTCATTTTCTCTCACCCCCGTGCAGTTTTTATCAGCTTGTTCCTTTATCTCTACCAATCTATTTTGTCACACACACGCACACACACACACACACACACCTTTTTATAGCACTTCCCACTCTCTTCCAATCTGCTTCCCCTTCTCGCTCTCTCCATCTCTCTCTGACCTCCCCCACCAGAGCTAATGTCCATCTGGGTTGGAAAGGCCACTGAGGGAGCTGAGGATTACTATTTGTGTGCACTGACCACTTCTTCATCCTCTCCATGTTCTTACTGTTGTAGCTGGGTCGATGCACTACTCCCCCTGGTGTCCTGATTTTAATTCATCTCTCTTTAGCTCCGTGCCGCAAAAAATGATTTCCCAGTTTATATGAGCGTAATTAGGAAGAAATAATAAAAAGTGTCTGCTTGTGCACACATCAGACTGAACCGCATTGTGGTTTGAAATATCGGTTAGATTGCTGAGGGACAAATTTAAAAGGAAGTGAAAATTGTTGAGTCTGCATGAATGGGAAAATAAAATAAGATAAAGTAATATAAAATAAATGCATTGATCTATGGCTCCTGATTGAAAACGTTACGCCCAGTGTGAAATGTGGGTCAGTTAGTGGACAGAAAGCAGGACACTGGTTTTATTCCTGCACTTAAATTGAATAGATTGAGAAGATGTTGCGGTGCTTTCAAAAAATGTGTGGCTAAAATAGTTATTTCCCCTGAAAAGCATCTGGTGGTTGTGGTGATCTGGGTCGAGCATTAACAGCTAACGCAGTAATAGTGGAGTGTCTCTCTCGCTCTCTCTCTCTCCTTGGTGCCCCCGCTGCCTCCCTTGGCCACATTATGTTTACAGTGCAAACAATGAAGGCTGCGACGGTAACTACTTGCTGTCATGGAGGCATTGTGTTTAGGCTTTAGGAAACCGAGCACAGTGCATTGCATATTGTGATATGTTTGGCCACATCCAGAAACATGGCCTTGACCAATTCTAATGCAGGTGTTGGTTCTGCTTGAAGCATTAAATGCTGTATACTGTATTGGTTGACTGGAGCAGAGGGTTTACTTGACTGTTTTACTGTATGTTATATTTTCTGTGGTGTCCCCAAAGCTACAGCCATTGGTTAATTTCTTTCCATCTTTGTTCCTGTTTTTTAATATAGAATTTTCAGACATAATTAAAAGGCTGGGCGTCCCTCACTGTTCTGAATGCAGATACCCACTTGTTTTTTTTAGTCAGTCATAGTAACCTGGAGATGTTGGTCAGCTGTTTAGCCATAGTCATGTACACTACACGCTGCTGTCCTTGTGATTGGCCTTGAGCATGTTTCGATGCATGCTTGACTGTTTTGCATTTCCTCTGCAGGGCCCGACACATGTGACCTTGGCTCGCAAATTCAGAACATTAAACCTGTCTTGATGAACTTGGGAATTTAAGTAAATCAGTTGTTATCGGTACATAATTTAGGTGCTGTTGTCATCTTTAATTTGATTTAATGATTTAATTATGTAATTTAATTAAATTATAGTTTTAAAAATTGAAAAAACAATCCGAGAATTTAGCATATTTTTTCACAGCTTGACAACTGAAATGATTTTTTTTCATCTGCAAATACGTCAGGGCTTGTAACACTATATAAATATTTCTGAAGTGGAACTTGAGGCATTTACATAATGTGGTTGGCAGCGAAAGCTTCTTTGCTGTCATTTGTTTTCTCCGAGAGAAGCCGGTCTCAGATATCCCCATTGGTTTCCAAAGAGAAAAAAGCGACCGAATTATCGTGTTGACATGTTCAAGCTGCAAGAAAATTATTGAAATGTTGGCCCACAGATTTCCCAAATACAAACTTAATACTCCAGTGTTAGTCAGCCCATATGTTGACAGCTCAACAGGCTGATTACAATTCACAGCTCATTGATCGAGGGGAAGCAGCCCTCAGTTGTTATGAACCACCTGCCACTTATGTTGGCATGCAGTCGTGTATTAAATGCATAACTATCCTCTCCTTTGATTTTGTCCCTATTCCACATGCAGCCAGGAATTATAGCAGGAGACGAGGTAACATAATTATGGTTGTATAATGTCACGTTTTCAGCATATTTTTTGGTAATGGTGCATTGAATTGTTTTCGGTGCTCATATTAAATCTGAATGGCCCCGTGCTTTGTATCTGTACAGTGACGTGACATTTGTCTGCATGATCGTCTAAAACGTCGAGTCTCTTCATAATCTTATAAACGATCCTATTCAACTTTTATCGCCTCATTGTCTTTCTCTCATTATGCTTGAGTTTGCCTGCTTTCTTCCATTTCCACACACGTTTAGCAAGATTGTTAAGTCGCACAATGCAAGTTTGGGTTGTCACATTTAGCTGAGAGTTAATGAGCCAGACGAAGTATAGTATTTACACACAGGGTTGCACACTGACACATCACATATTGTAAGCTGAGGCTAACTCCCCTGCATAAATCTTTATAAAGCAACTCAGAGTGGGCTGCTTGGGAGCAGGACCAGGCCAGAGAGGGCTTAACCTCTGCACTAAACACATCCACAGCCCTCTGTAAAACTATTTCGACTCTCTCACTGAGACGACTACTGTATTCATCCCTCCATACAACACAATCATTATGTATCACCACAGAGAACCAAGAAATTGACATTGTGTACTTGTTGTAACTTTGTTTTGTTTCCCATCACTCTCGAGTTAAACCACTGCTCTCCTCCTCTCCCACAGGCCACTCCTCTCTCTTCCCCATGGAGGACGGTTTCCCCGATGACGAGCGCGGCGATCAGGGTCTTGCAGGCCTCGGATCTCCACACTGCTTTCCACACCAGAATGGAGAACGCGTTGAGCGCTACTCCCGCAAGGTGTTTGTCGGAGGACTGCCCCCAGACATAGATGAAGGTACAGTCAGTTACAATCATAGTTATTTGAGTTCTAGGCCATTTTATATATATTGAGACATGTTAACATGTTCCGCCGTTGAGCATGCACTGCCTCCGCTTTATTTCAGATGAGATAACAGCCAGTTTCCGGCGTTTTGGACACCTGTTCGTGGACTGGCCTCACAAAGCTGAGAGTAAATCCTATTTCCCACCCAAAGGTATCTACACAGTGTACTGTGTTCCATCCTGTTATTGTCAAAAGCTTTTTTAGTTTTTGTGCTGTAAACTGTTGTGTTGCATTAAACAAATGCAGAAATGTTCGATGATGTGCCATCGTCAATATGTGTCCATCTGCTCAGTCTGGTTTCGTATTCAGACTGTTATCCAAAGCATTAGTTAACCATATCCCGGTTGTTTTTCTGTTTGCGGAAGCTTGTGGCCTCATTCTGAGAATGCAGACTGTCGTGATCAGACATCAGTCTCAGTAATCAGTCACAAACATCCAGCAGGATTCTTCTTGTCCCCAGCAGCATGAGTAACACTGCTGTTTCTTTGAAGGCTACGCCTTCCTGCTGTTCCAGGATGAGAGCTCTGTGCAGGCTTTGATCGATGCCTGCATTGAGGAGGACGGCAAGCTGTACCTCTGTGTGTCCAGCCCCACCATCAAAGACAAGCCGGTGAGTGGAAACACACACAACTGCATGATTACACTCATCCACACACGTCTCTCGCTGCTTCCATTGAACACAGTAAAAGTTGTGGATATGACTTCTACCCCCTTTAGTACTTTGATATATGTCCAGAGCTTAAAACTGATGTTTTTTGTTACAGGTCCAGATCCGCCCTTGGAACCTGAATGACAGTGATTTTGTGATGGATGGATCTCAGCCACTGGATCCAAGGAAAACCATCTTTGTGGGAGGTGTCCCTCGTCCACTCCGTGCAGGTGGGTGTCCTTTGTTTTTTTTAGCGTTCATGCTTTCTTTTAAGATAGGAAGGCACTTTCCATCGGGTGAATCAACAACAAATGTGTTTATAATGACAACACTTAGGTTGAGAGTTTATACTCTTATACATATGGGCTGAATCCACTTTGTTTATCCAAGTTATCTGAGGCAATGTGTCCATGTTCTTTATACAGAATATTTAGGCATTTAGGTCCAACCCTGCATGGTAAGATTTTTAAGATAATTAACTGCTGTTAAAAACAGACAGTAAAATGTTGGAATTAGTTGTTATCAATCTGCAGCTTCTCCAATGTGTACTGCCCTCATATCTGCCCCATCAAACAACCCTCATCAACACGGCATATTTGTGTTCACTGGCTACATGTGTATGAGTTTACATATCAGGGCCAGGTTTGCATGCCCAGGCAATTTAAGTTTGTTATTGTGTCCATGTCCCCTATCTACATGCTCATTGAGTTCTATGTGTCCCCCTCCCCTCATCTTGTAGTGGAGTTGGCCATGATCATGGACCGCCTGTATGGTGGAGTGTGCTACGCCGGCATCGACACAGACCCAGAGCTGAAGTACCCAAAAGGAGCGGGGCGGGTCGCCTTCTCTAATCAGCAGAGCTACATTGCTGCTATCAGTGCTCGCTTTGTACAGCTGCAGCATGGAGAAATTGATAAACGGGTGAGCAGAAAGAAACGAGAGCATGGTGTCTCCTTCTCTCCATTCTCCTACACTGTTTACACTGTAGAAGATTATAAGCCACTTTTCTGCTACTGAAGAGTAGTTGCAAATTTTGTTAGTTTTACACCAGTGCTTTTGTTAATGTGACATTTCAAAACGTCCTCTTTGAAAAGAAAGAAAGAAAGAAAGAAAGACGTTTATCATCATATCAGGTCTACTTCTCTCACCAATGCACTTTAGGAAATAACCTTACAGTCACTTATATGACGTATATGCCCTTGCGAGCTAATGCTTACATTGACCACAACAACCACCCACTGCTCTCAGCAGCCAAAAACTTCTAGTAATATCTGCAGTTATGTCAAGCATCATACACTGGCCTGTAATTGACAAAAATGTTACTTACGTTTGCACACAGAGAGATCACGTAAAGACAATAACATGAGCCAAATTCTAAAAGAAAACTCTTGCGTATTGTGAAGAACTAGAATAAAAGCACACCCCTGTCTCATATGCATAATTGATGTGCATGTATTCAAGACTTTGGTGCCTTGTGACACTGACTCACTGTCAGCTGAGAGGCAAGTAAGAGGTGTTTTGAAATTCAGTATGTTCTCGAAAGGGAGTTTGACGTCTATGAATTGAATAATTTGGCGGGCTATTGTGAGACTTGCTAATAAAAATCTTCTCAGGTACACTGCGGTTGAATTGTAAGGACCTCAAAGGAAATGAGTTGTTAGGAGAAGAGAAGAACAATATCAGTAGTTTTTTATGATGCAGTGTACCGAATGAAAAACATATACTTATTATATTCTCCTAACACAGTGGTTTCAGATAGATTTTCCAAGGTAGCATAATGCGTATGCTGAAAACATCTTTACCTGCTGGTTGCAGGTGGAAGTGAAGCCATACGTGCTGGATGACCAGCTGTGTGATGAGTGCCAGGGAACTCGCTGCGGCGGCAAGTTTGCACCGTTCTTCTGCGCCAACGTCACCTGTCTGCAGTACTACTGCGAGTACTGCTGGGCAGCCATTCACTCCCGCGCAGGGCGAGAGTTTCACAAACCCCTGGTGAAGGAGGGAGGCGACCGGCCCCGTCACATCTCCTTCCGCTGGAACTGAGCAGAAAACAAGAGAGGGAGAGGCAACAGGGGGCAGTAGGTCAGGTAGTGCAGGAGTCGCAAATCATTGTAAAAATAAATGCACTTTTCTGTTGCTAGTTCCTTTTTGCTCTAATTTCACCAAACCTTTTTTTTTCAGTTCTGTTTTTTAAGTTAATATATATCTATATTTTGAAGATAGAAAAGAAAAACCTGGAATTGTATCCAGATATGTCCAGCAAGGAAAAAAAGATGTGTAACATCGTTTTATTTATGTGTTTGCTTTTTGAAATATTTTTATGAGTTCTCAGAAAATACATATATAGGAATGTTTGAGGTGTGACTATGGTACTCTGCTATTTAATTGGCATTTTTCAAAAGTATGTAATTGATTTCAGATTAGATAAGAGATGTCCCGAAACAAGTACCCTACATGTGACTTTTGATTGATTCTTTTGTAGCAGAGCTTTTGCTTTTTGTTTAGTACTGAGTCTCCTGAGAAAATGCTGTTGAAACAGCAGCCCAATCTATTGATACAAGAGGTTCCAGAGCAAATGTGAATTGAAAAAAAGGTGTTGCTAAAGAAGAGTGCACTTATTTCCAGTTTTAAGAGTGCAGAGACCCTTAGTTGTTAACCAAAGCTGAATCTGAATTAACTTTGAAAAACAGAGGTGGGGGGGCAACAGTAGAAAGTAATTGATTTCTTTCCTCCCTGGTCAAAATTGTTTAACCTCTCTTTTTATCGTTTCCAAGTCCATATAAAAATATGTTGATGTTACTTGAAAATCACATCAAAATTTCAGCTACACACATTTGGGTTTTGATCTCCATTTTGACATGCAAAAACTAATACCTCAAACTCAGCTGCTAATGTGCCGAATACAGGTTAAGAAAGAATGAAAGAAAGAATGAAAGCGAAAGAAGAGCATCACCCGCTGGTGATCACCTTCCCTTAGAACTGTAATCAAAGGGAAGTGATGCAACGAGCAGTGTGATGTAACTGGTACAGATTTGTACTTAATTCATCACCTCCTTATTTTTGTAATCAAACCCAGGGTCCCTAGGGAATCCGGTGTATTAGGGGAATGTATGGCAATGGGAGGCTACACGAGACAGACAGGCTTACTGGTAAACAGTAAATCTAGCCCCACTCCCCCTCCTCATGTCTGCCTCTAGCCTCGGCTGCTAAGATAGCAGCTAACAGAGGATACAGCCTCATTCATGGATCAAAACCCACAATACAGATCTTTCAGGACTGAGGTTAAGGTCACTCCTCACGAAGGAGGTCAAGTGGCCACCGTTATTGCAGTTTCCGATTGGCTACCACCAAACGGTAGTTGCCTGTCTTTGTTTTTCTTTGCATTTTCTTTTTAGAAAAAAAAAATCAATTTGTGCAATTCTCCCATCTTTAACGAGAAAGTTCTACTTTGCATCGAACAGTCAGCTACGTTGGAAAGAAAGAAGCAATTTCAGAAGCAAAATCTGAGTTCTTGATCATCAGCACACATTTGAGTCATGGGGGGGATCTGCCCTTTTGGTGAACCCTTCACCCTTTCTCCTGTCAAGTTAATCCAACTCAGCATACAGTGTTTTTTAAAGCATAAATGAAGATAGTCTCTGCAGTGTGCTCTACTACTACACACTTGTGACCCACATGCAGTTTGCTGTTGATAACTAGATTGCAGGTCCAGTCGGTTGCACCCAGTGGCTTTTGGGAACCAAAGATGGCTGTGCAGTAGTGGGTCATACTGTAGCTCATTTCTTGTCTGCGTTGTTATCCTTATTTTCTTTTTCATTTCCTCAAAGAGTTTTTCACATACCGCTTCAAAAAGTGTCACTTCTACCCAGTTTTACTTAACTGTCAAGCCCTGAGGAACTCCAGCAAACCAAAGATTGGCCTTGAACATGATATATTTATATTAATGTATCTACATATGTATATGACATTGCAGACAAACCCATTAGAACACCAGAGGAAAAGCAACAGGGCTTGCAGACACACAAATATATACACACACAAGGCCTCACACTCTTCATAGCGCAAATGAAAGTGCACACTGGTAGGGTCAATTTCTTTTTTAATTCAAATTGATCTGCATGTTTGGGAAAAATTGACATTAAGTGCACGTTCACATGGCTAAAGTAAAACTAATCCTTACAGTTATTTTTTACATTTTAGGTCACTGAGTGGCATCCTACTAGCCGAGCATTTAAATATGTCAGGGAGTTAGTACAGAAACTTGATTATACACACTAGTGAGAATCCTCATATCGGCGTTGGTGTCGTTGCACCAGTTTTGCACCCTGGACATTAGTTTTGTGGGTGTGGTGGGTGAGCATTTTAGAAGTTAAAACACTTTGTGAAGAATTTGCTGTTAAATGAGATGAAAAAATGATTATTTTATACATGGCCTGCTGATTTTTGGTACAGTGTTTTCTAGCTAAATTATTTTGTCATGCACATAAAAACATTTATTATGCACTACTTTTCTAAATATTTTTTCTTTTTCCAACAGTCATTTTAGGCACATTTTTCACAAATGGGGAAACTCCTTTTTGCAATACCTCAATTTTTCACATTGTGAAAGGTAGCTTTTGTACTTTTGTTACTGAGAGATCTGCATATATGGAAATGTTCATTTTAAGAAAAAAGTTGAGTGATTTCAATATATATTATTTTCAATTATGCTTTTTATACATTTCAGTGCTGAGGAATCTTTACAACTAAGTGTGCACTTGTGTTGATGCGACTTCAGATCTGCAGAGGAGAGACCAAAGTGTATTACTGTCTTGGTCTTAGCTTTTCGTACATTAGATGTTTTCAGTCAATCTGGTCAATAACAGCATGGCGAGAAAAAAAAACAAGTTGTATTTGTAATTTGAAATTGATGTTAATCTCTCTAAACATGGCTATACTATTTGGAAATGGTAACTTCTGTCATGGTTTCCTCTCCATAGATGGAGCATAAGTTATAATGAGAATGAAAATTTGGTTCACGCTTAATGCTGAATCTCGTATCACAAGGATGGATGTTTGGTGTTTAGATATTTTAATATTTGAAAAAAGTAAAAATATATATATATATATATATTCTTGAACTTGCCAACTAGCACCTATTGTAATCCGTAGCATGCATGACAAAAAAAGAGAAAATGACAAGTACATGAATTAGCTATTAAAATTAATTGTTGTGGTGTGCACCAAATGTTTCTCAACTATTACGTTGTTAAGGACACCCCAAACCAACTCAACTCACCTTACCTCACCCTCGTCCCATCCCAGTCCTTTCCACATGTGTCGATCTCCTCGCTTCCCCATTCGCAGACCTCTGCAGGATGCACATGAAAGAGAGATAAGATAAGAAGTAAAACAGAATCTAACTTTAAATTGATTTAGGAGTGCATGACTTTGAGCATCCTTATAGAACACTGTTTAAAAGACTTGAGAACTCATCCCCGCTGTCTGTCGAGGTGATCTTATATAGACCTATCTGGAGGAAGGGGAGCTTAAAGACTTGAATGTGGTAAATGTTGCAAGTTAACTTCAAGTTGTTATGTGCAATACTTCTTTTGAACCTTTTTCCAGATAAAGACTCTTTGCAATGTAATTCTTTAATGCCATTTTTAATTGCAGACATTTAATTAAAGAAGATGTTAATATGTTTTTCACAGTCATTTTCTACTGTTATTGTAATCCTTTTCATGCTGGTGTTTGTAAAAAAGAAAAGAAATCAAACTATTTGTACTAATATAAATAATTGAAGTTATTTTTAAAACATTAAAGGTTTTGTGCTCATTTTGCTTATTTTGTTTGTTTTAAGCTACTGTGATTGATTGCATTGTAATTATTAGGTCAACAATGTATTTAGCTGTTTATTGGTATATTTTTAATTGGAATGTATAATTGATTTTTATAATTTGGATCAGATTTTTGTTATATTTTTGAGGTGAAGCTTTTAATATGTTAAAGTGTCTAGTTTTTACTAATTGCTATATTGTGCTCCACAATATATGGTTCACATTTTCTGAAGGAAAATAAATATTTAAATATTTGTCTGTTACTGATGTTACTTAATGGCAAGATTTCAATAGTTTTTAACTGTGTATGGGAAGGTTGTTGTATTTATTAATAGCATTTTTTTACTTAAGATATCACCTTAATTTTTATTGTCATTTCACTTTATAAGTTACTATTTTTGTATTTTCCTTTCTAATTAAGTTATGTAATACAAATATGTCCATATTTCTAGGTTGGTCTGTAGAAGTGCTAGTGAAATGAAAAAGAAAAATCTAATGTTATTTAATTGTTTGCAGCCAACTATTTATAACAGTATGCATAATTTTTAAATATTTGTAATGTGAAATGTTGAATGAAATAATACTAAACTGTGATGAAAATATGTATTCTCTGTGTGTATTGATTTTGTTGATTTTTTGTTAAATTGAATGACCAGAAAACATCATTGTACAGTATGTAGTCAAAAATGATGAAAAAACATTGTAGTATAGTATGTCGTCAAAAAAATTATGAAGAAAACAGTAAAAAAGAAAATGTAAAACAACATTTTATCTTCAAGACATTGTCAAGAACAAAGAAAGATGTTTTTTTAACTTTTCTTTTCAAAAAATGTCTAAAGTGACGAAAAGAGAAAAAAAAGAAAAACTATAATTTTTCAAAAAATGTCAAAATTCATGAAAAGAAAGAAAGAAGCACCTTTACAAGTCCCACTACTAGGGACATTAATTCACTGCATTTCACATGAGTACAACAACTGTTAGTCCATAACAGCATGCACATGCAGAGCTGTAGGCTGCACCATGAGTGCCCAAGGAGCGAGTTCAGGGGGTCCACTGCCAGACAGATGGCAGCACCTCTCCCAATTTTCGTCCAATCCGGGGTATAAACTGGCAACCTCACGTTCCCAAGCAAGATGATAGCTTGGGTCAAGGATGGTGGCGCATCACCCAATTTTTCGTCTGAGCTGGGATTCGAACAGGCGACCTCTATGTCCAAACCCTTTTGGTCCCAAGCCTGATTCTCTGGCCTCTTTGCCACCACCATCCAAAAAATGTCCAAAGGTCGTCAAAAACCTCATAGTTATAGTATGTCGTCAAAAACTTGACAAAAAAATTAATTTTCACAAAAATGTGAACCCATCATAAAATGATGTTCTCTGGTGTTTAATCACCAAAATATAATAATAATAATAATAATTATTTCATGCTTTTTTCTGCCAATCTAGCGCGTTATTTCCACTTTTAAATGATGGCCATTTTTGGGAATTTTCAACATACTAACCCCTTATGTTTTTTTTCGATTCTTGACCCATGCAAAAATGAGGTTTTCTGGCATCTAATCAGCAAAATATCATTCTGGGGGTGATTTTATTCTATTTCATGACATTTTAATGCGATATTTCCAATTTTAATTTTTTGTCATTTTTAGGCATTTTCGACAAACTATACACTTGCCTTTTTATGCATTTTTTACCTATCACAAAATGATTTTTTCTTGCATTTAATCAACAAAATATCATTTTGTGGGTGGTGATTTCATGCTATTTTGTAGCATTTTAGTGCATGTCATACTACACACTTACATTTTTTCAAAAATGTCCAAAAATAAAAAAATCATAATCATAAAATTTCATAGAAATGCGTTTAAATGCCTTAAAGTAGCATTTATTCACCATTAGGGATGATATTATTATGATTAAATGTCAGAAAACATAATATTTGATAGGTATCATATGTCGTCAAAATTGTGGAATAATTTATTTTTCATCAAAAAGTCGTCAAAAGCATCATAGTTTATAGTATGTTGTTGATAATTATTTCCACTTTTAAATGATGGCCATTTTTGGGAATTTTCGACATACTAACCCCTTACGTTTTTTTCGATTTTTGACCCATGCGAAAATTAGGTTTTCTGGTGTCTAATCGAGAAAATATCATTCTGGGAGATGATTTCACGCAATTTTCTTCCAATCTAGCGCGTTATTTCCACTTTGAAAAAAAACGCGCTAAGTTGGCAGAAAATAGCGTGAAATCATCCCCCAGGGTAATATTTTCTCCATTAGACGCCAGAAAAACTCATTTTGGCATGAGTCAAAAATCAGACCAAAACGTAAGAGGTTAGTATGTCGAGAATTTCCAAAAATGGACATCATTTAAAAGTGTAAAAAACATGCCAGATTGGCAGAAAATAGCGTGAAATCATCCCCCAGGGTGATATTTTCTCCATTAGACGCCAGAAAAACTCATTTTGGCATGAGTCAAAAATCAGACCAAAACGTAAGAGGTTAGTATGTCGA
>JAFBJQ010002282.1:0-7500 GCA_016785345.1 Trinectes maculatus
CAGATACCGACAGACACCGACAGACACCGACAGACACCGACAGACACCAACAGACACCAGCAGACACCAACAGACACCAACAGACACCAGCAGACACCAACAGACACCAACAGACACCAGACACCAACAGATACCAACAGACATCAACAGACACCAACAGATACCAACAGACACCGACAGACACCAACAGACACCAACAGACACCGACAGACACCAACAGACATCAACAGACACCAACAGACACCAACAGACACCAGACACCAACAGACACCAACAGACACCAACAGATACCAACAGACACCAACAGATACCAACAGACACCGACAGACAGCGACAGACACCGACAGACACCGACAGACACCGACAGACACCGACAGACATCAACAGACACCAACAGACACCGACAGACATCAACAGATACCAACAGACACAGACAGACATCAACAGACACCAACAGACACCGACAGACATCAACAGACACCAACAGACACCAACAGACACCAACAGACACCAGCAGACACCAACAGACACCAACAGATACCAACAGACACCAACAGACACCAGACACCAACAGACACCAACAGATACCAACAGACATCAACAGACACCAACAGATACCAACAGACACCGACAGACACCAACAGACACCGACAGACATCAACAGACACCAACAGACACCAGACACCAACAGACACCAACAGATACCAACAGACATCAACAGACACCAACAGATACCAACAGACACCGACAGACAGCGACAGACACCAACAGACACCAACAGACACCAACAGACACCGACAGACACCAACAGACACCAACAGACACTGACAGACACCGACAGACATCAACAGACACCAACAGACACCGACAGACATCAACAGACACCAACAGACATCAACAGACACTGACAGACACCGACAGACATCAACAGACATCAACAGAAACGAGCAGTGTGACTGAGCTGTGATGTTGAGATGAACTGGACGTGAAGAGAGAGTTTAACAGAGATAATAAAAGCAGAAACTTCTCAAATGAAAAGAAGAGAAGAAGAAGAAATGTGTCTGTCACAGCACACAACATCACAAAGACACAACATCACAAAGACACAACATCACAAAGACACAGCATCACAAAGACACAACATCACAAAGACACAACTTCACAAAGACACAACTTCACAAAGACACAACTTCACAAAGACACAACATCACAAAGACACAACTTCACAAAGACACAACTTCACAAAGACACAGGATTAAAAACACTTAAAAATAGCAGCGGACAGACGTGAACAAAACCAGATGACAACACTCTCCTAAATCCATCTGTTTTTTCATTCCATTTTTTTCATTGTAATTTGCTGTTACGCACAAACACGCACACACACACACACACACACGGACACATACACACAAATCTATTTAAGCACATATTTGTAAATTTGTCTGACTCCGTGTGTCTGAACCTGCGACATCATCGTGATCACTGACGTTATAAAACCCACAGACTGAGAAGAACTGCTGGAACTGATGGCTGCCTGACTGTGTGTGTGTGTGTGTGTGTGTGCGTGTGTGTGTGTGTGTGTGTGTCAGCCTGAGGCGTGGCACGTGTCTGATGTTAACACTCAGCTGTTTGACACAGGACAACTGCAGAGAGAGATGAGCAGACTGAAAGACGACAGCGGTGAATTAACAAAGTGGACAGGAATTCTATGACCTCACTGTACGGCTGTGTGTGTGTGTGTGTGTGTGTGTGTGTGTGTGTGTGTTCTGTCCTTCTTCAGTCATTCGACTAGTGCATACACACATTAACCACGCGACAAAGATTAAAGCAAAGTGTCTGAAGTCAAAGTCAAAAAATCAAACCACGTGTTTGTGGTTAAATCGAGTGTCAGTCAGGTCTTTGACCTCACATCCGTCTGAAGGTCACCCCCCCCCATCTTGAAAACCTTCCCTGTTTCTGTCACATGACCCGACGATCTGTTCTCTATGTCCGTCTTCGATTAGTCTGTCCCCTCTGGGGACGATCATATGATCCTCACCCTCCCTCTGTCTCCATCCAGTGCTTACTCAGAGAACCTGAGACCACCCCCGAGAGAGAGAGAGAGAGAGAGAGAGGGGGAGAGAGAGGGAGGGAGAGAGAGGGACAGAGAGAGAGAGAGAGAGAGAGAGGGAGAGAGAGAGAGAGAGGACCCCCTCCCCCACCCTCCATCCTTCCTCAGTTCTTTTCCTTTTTATGGCTCCCACTTTCTTTGAACGGCTGAATAACTGAGGACGTTTCTCTCTGTCTCTAACACATTCCCAAAACATTGTCCAGTCTTTTATTGTCTGTCTCTGTCTCCGTGTCTCTGACCGTCCTGCAGCCCCCCAGAAATTAAATATCAGGAACATTTCTCACATTCCCGTGTGTAAGGAAACAAGCAGAGGAAAAACTGGGTCTCCATTTTGAGAACTTGACTGCGGTTGATATTTTCATCCAAGTGAAGAGGAACAAACTGGCCCAAGATGTGTATAAGAGGAGAGAGGGAGATAGGGAGAGAGAGAGGGAGAGAGAGAGGGAGAGAGAGAGAGAGATAGGGAGGAAGAGGGAGGGAGCGAGAGGGGGGGGGCGGATCAATACCTTTTAACAGGAAGGTGCTCTCAGTTCAGGTTACAGATCTGTGATACATAGACTCTGAGGTACACACAAACACACACACACACACACACACACACACACACACACACACACACAAACACACTCAACGTATAGTGCTTCCAGAAGTGCGTTTCTTTCCCAGACAAAATTCCTGATGGAGACAACGTTACTGCGTCGGCGGACACACACTTCATCTGGAAGACAAACTTCTACACAACAACAAAACTGTTACTATGGTTACATCTCCCTGTGAAGTGAAGAGTGAAGCAGCAGGTAAATGACAGGTGTGTGATGTTTTCACCTGACTGTGGTTGAACTGATCAAAACTCTTGTTTCCGGTTAAACTTCTCATCATAAACGTCCCTCAGCGTCTCTGAGCTTCAGACAGAGGGACGTCTCACTCTGACCCGAGACGCACAAACGCACAAACACACAAACACGCACGCTGTGACTCCTGCTCTGTATTTTCTCCACAGGATCATTCAGCATTCATATTATCTCAGAGTTGTTCTCATTAAAGATCATTTCTGATAAAGGACAGTTCCACAGTTTTCATGACTCAGACACAGAGAAGCAGAGGAGAAGAGGAGGTCAGACTGAAGCTGGTTTGAACACAGACACTGGACAGTGTCTCACTTCAGGCTGTTACTAGACAAATTTAATATTTTTACTTTTTTAATGACACAACTGTTACACAACGTGCACAATATTCTACATCAAACTCTTCAGCTGCTTCTCCTCTAACTCAAAATGTCACGATATGAGCGGTGTCATGTATATATATATAGTATTTGAGAAACTTTTGTTTTGTTTACTTTTGTTTGTTTACCTGAAACGATGTTGTGTTTTTTTTGGCGGGGACCCACATATATCGGTATCAGTGTGTGAAGACGTCAGGCCTCCAGCGCAGCCGCCACACTGAGCCACAGGCAGCGGGCTGATGAATATAGACCTCGTTAAATATTTCAGTGAGTGAGACGAGAGCCGGAGGAGGAGCAGGAAGACTGAGAGAGAGACAGGGTCATGAAACATCAGGCATCACATCAGCCTCAACACAAACACACTGATCAGCTAATACAGCAGTCACATGCTTCTGTATCCTGTCCCCCAGGAGACTACTGAGACACACACACACACACACACACACACACACACACACACACACACACACACACACTCATTCAGTCCCACATCCCCTGCCTCATCAAACCTAATGGAGAACTGGGCTCCTGCTGGTTTTGGGCTGGAAATGGATTTTATAGCTGGAACCTGGAGGCAGCTGATTGGTCGAAACATACAGAGGCTTTTTTCACTGATGTACGTGACGTTCACTCGTACACACCACACCCTCTATTCCCCTTACACTGAGGGGGGGGGGGGGGGCATGGCCACCATAGACTGTGTCCCCCATCCCTCCCCCGCACAGACAGAGAAGAGAGAGAAAAGTGAGAGAGAGAGCGAGCGAGAGACACGCCTCTCACAGCCTCACTCTCAGTCGGGTCCCCGGTGGCACAGACTGAAACTGCAGCTGCGTTTACTGTGGTAAAAAAACGTTCCGAACACCGGCCGGTGTGACCTGGCACAGACGGGAATCCTCCTTCATGTCCCTATGGCCAGCCCTCCCCTGTCTCCACTCTCCATCTCTCTGTCCATCCATCTCTTCATCCATCCATCCATCCATCCATCCATCCATCCATCCATCCATCCATCCATCCATCCATCCATCCATCCAATCAACATTAAAAACAGACAGTTGTAAACAAACAGTCAGTCGGTGATGTTCAGCGTCTCAACCTGCTCAGAACAACAGTGTGTTGTTGTGTTAGTGTGTTGTTGTGTTAGTGTGTTAGTGTGTTAGTGTGTTATTGGGCCGGTCGGCTCCACTCGTCTGTCCATCCCTCCATTAACCATCAGTGTTGTTCACTTGCCTCTCGTCCTCCACCTCCCCCATTAACCCCCCTCACCCCCTCCTCTGTGACTGCTGATGTTTCACCATCATTAGTGCACCTGTCTCTCTCTCCCTCTCTCTGTCTGTCCACTCTGTGCATTAGCAGATTAAAGAGGAGGAAGAGAAACGAGCCAACTCCCTCCAGCCCCACCCCCACCCTCCATCCTTCCTCAGTTCTTTTCCTTTTTGTGGCTCCCACTTTCTTTGAACGGCTGAATAACTGAGGACGTTTCTCTCTGTCTCTAACACATTCCCAAAACATTGTCCAGTCTTTTATTGTCTGTCTCTGTCTCCGTGTCTCTGACCGTCCTGCAGCCCCCCAGAAATTAAATATCAGGAACATTTCTCACATTCCCGTGTGTACGGAAACAAGCAGAGGAAAAACTGCGTCTCCATTTTGAGAACTTGACTGCGGTTGATATTTTCATCCAAGTGAAGAGGAACAAACTGCCCAGTCAATCTGAATCACAGCAGGACGCCGTCTGACGGTCATGGACATGTGAGACGACGGAGACACGGGTGGACTTACACAGACAGATGATTCACACTGACACAGAAACAAGATAAAATAACACATCAAATACTCACTGAGTACAACCTTTCACCAACAAACCAATAACCACAAACACCACAACAAACAGCAGCTACACACAGACACACACAGTGTGTGTGGATGCTGACGCTTCTCGTTCTGCTTAAAGCGTGAATAGTTTCATGTGGGAGAAAACACACGCAAATCCAGTTTTTTACTGAGAGACATGGACACGTGGACCAGGACACTGAGACGGACGGAGGGGGACAAAGCTCGGCCTTGTGATGCCGCGGAGGAGGCGTCAGGACACAGAGAAGCTCTGTGTGTCTGAACACACACCATAACCTGCAGTGTGTGTGTGTGTGTGTGTGTGCGTGTGCGTGTGCGTGTGTGAGACTGCTTTCCTCCCTCCACAAACAGGGACATTGTTTCTGACATGTGACCATGATGCTGCAGCCGTCAATACAGTATTTATAGTTACTGTATAACTGTAGAATGATGATGATGATGATGATGATGATGATGATGATGATGATGATGATGACAGTAACAGTCTAAGGGTGCTTTTCCACTGGTGTCACCTCAGCACGCTTTGTGTGGCCCCAGCTGCTGAAAACAGTTCCAGCTCTGGAACGACTCGGTTGTGATTCCAAGCTGCTGAGTCGACCTGACACCTGACGTCAGCGGGCTGCTTCTCTGGATGGGTCCGCTGGTTTCCGGGTACGGCTCCACAATTTATTGTTCGAGAATCAAAATTGTGATCTTCACATGAGTGATTTCCAAATCGCGGGGACGTGTGATTTTATTTAAGGCACATGATTAACATACACATCAGGTTACAGCTTTTATTCAGCTGGGAATAAAAGGGAATTTAATACTGCTCTGTTAAATATCTACCAGAGGCTGTGTTTATCTGCCCAATATCATTTATTTACTCCCATCACTATTTATTCCACTCCATTAGACGGAGTTTGTTGTTGTTGTTGTTGTTGTTGTTGTTGTTGTTGATGATGTGTAACATGCACGTTCCGTGTATACAGCCCGGCCTCCTTCCACCGCTCCCTCTGTGATCTTTCAGGAAGCGGGGGAAGACTCCGCCCACGTAGCGACACTGCTCCAGTGTAACAGAAAACCAACCGTTCCGTACCGTGCCGAGTCGTGCTGAGGTGATGCTAATGGAAAACACTGTTCATGTAAACATGTTTGTTTATGAGAGACGAGCGTTTTCCCTGAAACACAACAAATCAAACGCCCCACAGAAGTGGAATCATCTGCCTGGTGTCGCTTCAGGTGGAACATCACCTCATGTGCTCGACACTGACATCACCCCATCACTGAACAGGACACACACACACACACACACACGCACGCACACACACACACACACACACACGCGCACTGATGTTGCTGCACTCTAGAAGACCTTTAATTAAAAAACTGAATCAATGGCCGTTTCTCATCTGAGGCTTGTGTCAGTTCACTACACGGACCTGTTCCCCACTAGAGTGACACACACACACACACACACACGCACACACACACACAGAAAGTCAAATGCACAGACATCTACACACACATTCGTCTGTGTCACTGACAACTCCTGAGATTGGAACAAGCATGACAGATGGTATCCAGAGAGGTTGTGTGTGCCCATTGGAAACACACACACACACACACACACACACACACACACACACACAGGCAAACGCACAGTCACAAATGAATGCAAAGGCACGTACACACAGAGGGACGCACACAGCTTGGTCTGATTGAACAGGCCCAGTCCAGACACTCGGTAAATAAAAGCTGGAGCGTCACTGTGATGAATTCGCAGCACAAACAGGTGCAGATTTGATTCAGGCAGCTCAACGCTCACAAGGTCACAAGGTCACAGGGTCACCTGCTGTATTTTTACGGCACAGAAGCTGAGGCGGGATCTGTCGGCGTCAGGATGATGTACTGCTGAAAGAACCTTCTGCATTATTGGAGCGTGTATATGAAAGTGGACATAGTAAATGGACGGGCTTGACTCATTGACCCTCGTCCCAGGGTCACCAGGAAGTAAGACTGACCATCTCCATGTTCTCCAAACACCACTGAAGTTTCAACCACAGGAGAAACGACACAGTGAAACACATCGATGTGAAATAACACTCAGCAGCACCTCAGGTCACTTACAGGTCAGCTCTTAGCAATGTGTCATAGGCCACGCCCACTCGCACATAAAGCTTTGGTTATTACTGTCCTTCAGAGCAGCGCCCCCTCAGGATCAAAATGCAGTCTCTAACCACTAACTGAAGGAATCCATTGAAATGTGATGAAGCCCCGCCCCTTCTGATGTCCACTGATCGATATCTTCACAGACCTCGATGATCAGTGATGA
>JAFBJQ010002282.1:12500-59560 GCA_016785345.1 Trinectes maculatus
AAACAAGTATTTTGTGAGACGACAATAATGTGGTACGTTTTAATTGTGCGACAGGGATGACGTAATTACCGGCGCCGAGAGTAGTGTCCGAAAGATTTTTATGTTGAGCTCACTATATAGTGCACTACATTTATTTCCCTATGTAGGGAGTAGGGAGTAGGGTTTAGGGAGCAGGGAGTAGGGAGCAGGGAGTAGGGAGCAGGCTTTATGGGGCGATTTCGGACACAGCCCCTGTGTCAATACAGGTAATGCAGTACTGCAAGTGTGAGCCACACTTCATTCATATGAGATGAACCAGAGACATGACAGTGACAGAAAATTATATTCCTGTTTTCAGACTGTGAGTCTCCTGAACTGCCAGTCGGTGGCGCTCTCTTACCACAAAACAGACTACTGTTCTCCTCAGGTGTGAGCCAGAGGAACAGAGACAGTGTGAAACCATCACTCTGGGTGCGCTTGTTTAAAGGCTCCTGACCAAGTTGAAACTCATCAGACGGGTGGATCCTGGGCAGGAGACACATCTGATTTACACATGTGAACTACACAACACTGTCTCCTGTCATGTGTTTGTATGTTCCATGTCTTCTGCTGCTGGAGTCACCAACCTGAGGCAACACCAGCGCATGATTACATTCAGGTTCCTGTTTAGTCTCAGGACGTATGAGTAAATATGCAGTAAAACAACAGCGTTTATTACTCTAATGTATGAACAGCTGATAGTCAAAGCATAATATTTTAAAATTAATTGAACTAATAAAGTTGATGAGCTGGTTAGAAACCTTCAGCGGACACAACATGATGAGTGACAGTGAGTAAACAGCTGCTGATGCTAATACAAGTGATAATAAAGCAGCCTGAGGTCACTGACCTGAGACGACTCACAGGTACAGACACGATGAAGGAAAAATAAATGTGACTAATATTAACGATGTAAACATGATAAACATCATGTTTATCGCTCATTCATTTACTGGTGTTGTTTTTTTATAACCTAATGTTATTTTTATGTTTCTATTTTAGCTTTTGTTGCAGTTTCTGGAAATATAAGGAAAATATAAGAACCATATCTCCTTCAAACAAACAGGGAGAAAAACTAATTACAAACTCATCAAGACGTCACAAAAAGATCCAGAGTGAAGGATGAAAACAGAATCTCATTAACAGGCAAGTGAAAACCAAAAGGAGAAACACAGTTGTCTCTGTGGGTCGGAGGAGAGACATGTCCATGTCCATGTCCCTGTCCATGTCACAGTGAAGCATCCTCACACTCTGCTCAGCTCCATCATTCATTTAGTTGTGTTGTTTTTTTATAACCTAATGTTATTTTTATGTTTCTATTTTAGCTTTTGTTGCAGTTTCTGGAAATATAAGGAAAATATAAGAACCATATCACCTTCAAACAAACAGGGAGAAAAACTAATTACAAACTCATCAAGACGTCACAAAAAGATCCAGAGTGAAGGATGAAAACAGAATCTCATTAACAGGCAAGTGAAAACCAAAAGGAGAAACACAGTTGTCTCTGTGGGTCGGAGGAGAGACATGTCCATGTCCATGTCCCTGTCCATGTCACAGTGAAGCATCCTCACACTCTGCTCAGCTCCATCCGTCCTCTTCACAACCAGACCTCTCTCCACTGAGCCCAGACCAGACAGCTGGAAGGCAGCTTGGACCAACGTGTTCATAATCTCTTCATCAGCTCCAAGGAGCAGGACTCAGGAGAAAACTGGCTTTAATGGGAACAGCAACTTTGCTAGAATGAACCACACACACACACACACACACACACACACACACACACTCTGCGGCGCTGTACTGTAGCAGGTCCGCTGCTGGGCTCCAGACAGCAGATACAGTGAAGTGGGACATGGGACTCCAGGCTGATATCTGCTGCTAAATGATCTCAATTAAACTCTAAATAATTCAGTGAGTCAGAGTTTAAACTATCTCAGCTTTTTCACACGTCATAAACAACACCTGAATTATTCAGCACGCTGAAAACCAGCTGCACTGCACCCTGCCTGTCAGATGCAGCAGCTGCAGGTTCTGGTGGACAAGCGCCCCCTGCAGGTCGGTAGGCAGCTTTCATCATATAGAAAAGGATCACATGACAGAGATTGATCACGTGACCTCTGCACTGTTCACTGTCACAGACTAAGAAACAAACCAGTTTGTTTAGGCTAAAATCGGATCAGTGTTCTTTCATAAAAGTCTCAGAGTTGTGTGACGGAGCCAGGCTACAGCTTTATTATAACACAGCCACACATTTTAATCACGTTTTAATGGCCCGGTGACTCACAGAGTCACAGACCCGCAGAGTCACAGACCCGCAGAGTCACAAACCCACAGAGTCACAGACCCACAGAGTCACAGAGTCACAGAGTCACAGAGTCACAAACCCACAGAGTCACAGACCCGCAGAGTCATAGACCCACAGAGTCACAAACCCACAGAGTCACAGGCCCACAGAGTCACAGACCCACAGGCCCCGCAACCCGCAGAGTCACAGACCCACAGAGTCACAGACCCGCAGAGTCACAGACCCACAGAGTCACAGGCCCCGCAACCCGCAGAGTCACAGACCCACAGAGTCAGAGAGTCACAGAGTCACAGACCCACAGAGTCAGAGAGTCACAGAGTCACAGACCCACAGAGTCACAGACCCGCAACCCGCAGAGTCACAGACCCACAGAGTCAGAGAGTCACAGACCCACAGAGTCACAGACCCACAGAGTCACAGGCCCCGCAACCCGCAGAGTCACAGACCCACAGAGTCACAGAGTCACAGAGTCACAGTACTTCAGTGTCTGAACCTCATGGCAGTGGTTAAACAGAGGTTACATGTAAATGTGGTTAAATGTAAAGTCCAACAGTAAAGTCCAGTTGCAGGTGTAAAAACAGGTGATGTCACCGAGGGTCATGAGATCACATCCAGTCAAATCACATCAACAAGAGGAAGAAGATCAAAAACAACAGGCGCCAAAGTAAAGTCCACTCAGTTTGTCTCGTGCAAAACATCATCGTCAACTGCTTTGAACCTGTTAACTCTGGAATCCAATTGACTTTGAAGTGTGTCTGTGTGTGTGTTTGTCTACTGAAGGTGTGTATGATTGCATTAGGGCGAGCGTGAGCACATGGATGCACTGAGCCTTCACACGAGGACAAGTAGCTGCGTTTGCTTGTGATCAGCGTTAAATCAAAGAGTGGAGGCTGGTCTCCATCACAATGTTTCATATGAAGAGAAACCGCTTCAAAGACTCTGCTAAATCCCAACAACCGGCGGGAATCCACAGAGCCGCTGGAGGTCAAAGTTCAAATCCCAGTCAGCAGGGTCGAGAGGGGGTCAGAGGGAAATGGCGAGGAATGGAGGAGGATCATTGATGGACATTGAAACAGGAGTGAAAACCCTTTACCAGTCTCACCTGAGAGGACACGTGGTATTGCAGATACACACCAACTCTGAGTCAGCACACAACACTACACTTCCCACAATGCACTTTGTTCTCCACAGGAAGAGCTGATGAGTTTACAGACAGGCGTCAACAAGCAACAATACGATATTCGACCATGTAACAGTCAGACCTGAACACTGAATGGAAACGTGTGGCCAAAGACTGAGATCACAGATCCAGTCAGAACCAGTTTCCTGTGTCAGGTGACTGTTCAGACAGGGTGAGGGGCTCAGACAGCAGGAGGCTGGAGACGTCTCCTGCTGGGAGGAGAGCTGCAGCAGCTGATGGACATCATCTGTCTAATCAGAAAACCACTGAGCTAAGCCTGGGAGCCATGACACACGTGTGTGTGTGTGTGTGTGTGTGTGTGTGTGCGTGTGTGTGTGTGTGTGTGTTATTGTGATTAAACACAGATGGATGAAACAATGCGTCTGTTCTGATGTACAGACTGATTCTGTCTCTCCATCCTTTTCTTTCTCTGTCATTCCTCAGACTCCTGCTGGATCCTGTCTTTTCTGTCTGTCCTCCTCTGACTCCACCTCTTCATTCCTGACTTTATTCTTCCTTCCTTCCTCTTTCCCATTAATCCTCCACCCTCAGCTTCTCTCCATCCAATAATCCGGTACCATCGTCACCTTCTCCCTCATGACCATCCTTTGTTCACACCTTCTCTCTCACTCTCGCTGCCCCCCCCCCCCCCCCCCCCCCCCCCCCCCCCCCCCCCCCCCCCCCCTGCCCCCCCCCCCCCCCCCATCTCTGACTCTCAGCAGTCAACTCCATGTTAAAAATTCATGTTGTTTCTAATCTTAAACTGTAAATAGTTAATCAGGACCAGAGCTCGGTGGCGCCTCCTGTTGGCTCCTGACTGTGCTGTGTAGTCCTCTCTGTGCATATTGTGTGAATTTCATCAATGTTTTACATCAGTTAACTGCTGATATTCTGTTTCACCTCACTCACATCACCTGTGATCAGGTCAGGTTCCGGTGTAACAAATGATCCGGTTAGTAATTTACTGACTTGTCTCTTCTGGTGCATGAACAAACATGTGATCTGACAACTCGTCCCTGCACAGACTCCTGTGACCACAACACCATCAGACCTCCGTCCATCGTGTGGACAAACCAACACGTAGAGTCTCCTGAACCTGCATCATCTGATTCTGCTGAGTTTAACAAAAACAAACAAACAAACAAACATCGAAATAACAGCTCCTTCTACGTTTCAATCCACCTGTAAGTCAACAATACAGAACTAATTCTCTTGGATACAGTGGCTGTTTTCATAAGCTGTAAAAAAAAAAGCTGTGATCAAAAATGATAACAAATTAAGACTTGAAATCTTTCACTCTGTGTGTAATGAATCTATGATATATGACAGTTCATACATTCATCAGTGAATAAGTCGCACAAATCAAACAAGCAAATCAACAACCGGGTGTGTCTATACCTGACACACACATCTGAACGGAGCTGCACCTGTACGCATGAACACACACACACACACACACACACACACACACACTGAAATCACTAGATCACTTGCCTGCAGTCTGACAGTGCAGGGCTGGTGTCATTACCTTCCTTACCTCTAGGTGGAGATGTGTCGTTGAGTAAAACCCTGTGTGTGTGTGTTTGTGTGTGTGTGTGTGTGTGTGTGCGTGTGTGTGTGTGTGTGTGTGTGTGTGTGTTCTCAGTGTGTGAAGGTCATCCATAGAACAATCAGCTTGTATCATAGTAAAACAATGACTTTAACAATCGGAGCTCTTCACTGTGTTTTGCTGAGAACATTCATGGATTTAATTTGTGTGTTTGTGTTGTGCGACTGTTTCCAGTTGACACTTGTTAAAGTGCTGTTAAATCTACAAACTGTAGCTGAGGTAACAGCGACAGGCTCCTGGCTGGAGGCACCAGTTGCTGCTGCCGCTGTGTGTCTCTGGTTGTTGAGTTGTGTGTCGCCAGACGCAGTGATTCAGTTTAAAAGGTCAAACTCGGGTCAAGGTCACAACAGTTGTCACTACAACTGACTCGTCATGTGTTGCTCCGTTACTAATCAGACGAGTGTTGGTGCTCAGAGGCTGATGAACAATGATGCAAAAGATAAAACCCAAACAACTAAACAGAAACCACAGCAGTCAGTGTCAGTGTCTCTGCGTCTCTGTGTCTCAGCGTCTCAGTGTCTCAGTGTCTCTGTGTCTCAGTGTCTCAGTGTCTCAGTGTCTCTGCGTCTCTGCGTCTTTGTGTCTGTGTGTCTCAGCGTCTCAGTGTCTCAGTGTCTCTGCGTCTCTGTCTTTGTGTCTCAGTGTCTCAGTGTCTCAGTGTCTCTGCGTCTCTGTGTCTTTGTGTCTGTGTGTCTCTGTGTCTGTGTGTCTCTGTGTCTCTGTGTCTTTGTGTCTTTGTGTCTCTGCGTCTCTGCGTCTCTGTGTCTCTGTGTCTTTGTGTCTCTGTGTCTCTGTGTCTTTGTGTCTTTGTGTCTCTGTGTCTCTGTGTCTCAGCGTCTTTGTGTCTCTGTCTTTGTGTCTCTGTGTCTCTGTGTCTTTGTGTCTCAGCATCTCAGCGTCTCTGTGTCTCAGCGTCTTTGTGTCTCTGTCTTTGTGTCTCTGTGTCTTTGTGTCTCAGCATCTTTGTGTCTCTGTCTTTGTGTCTCTGTGTCTTTGTGTCTCTGTGTCTCAGCGTCTCTGTGTCTCAGCGTCTCTGTGTCTCTGTGTCTTTGTGTCTCTGTGTCTCTGTGTCTTTGTGTCTCAGCGTCTTTGTGTCTCTGTGTCTCTGCGTCTCTGTGTCTCTGTGTCTCTGCGTCTCTGTGTCTTTGTGTCTCAGCATCTCTGTGTCTCAGCGTCTCAGCGTCTCTGTGTCTTTGCGTCTCAGCGTCTCTGCGTCTCTGCGTCTCTGTGTCTCTGCGTCTCTGTGTCTTTGTGTCTCAGCATCTCTGTGTCTCAGCGTCTCTGTGTCTTTGTGTCTCTGCGTATCAGCGTCTCTGTGTCTTTGTGTCTTTGTGTCTCTGTGTCTTTGTGTCTCTGTGTCTTTGTGTCTCTGCGTCTCTGTGTCTCTGTGTCTCTGTGTCTCTGTGCAGAGAGCTGCCATGGAAACTGATGGTGACGGCACCGGAGCGTGAGTGACGAGCTGCCACCAGCAGAAACCAGCCGAGCACAGAGCAGAGAGGAAAAGCCTTTACACATTAAAGGAAAACCACATTTGACAGGAAGGAAAGAGTCTTCACTCAGAAACCTGACACGTGACTGGTTCAAACTTCTCCACGGAGGAGCGGGACCGCCGAGGGCCGAGCGCCGAGGGCCGAGGGCCGAGGGCCGAGCGCCGAGCGACGAGGGCCGGAACGACTGACTGAGTAAATAAACTTAAATCCCATGGGAGATAAAGTTAAAAGTAAATGTAACTAATTACACGACTTTTAAAATATGCTCTTTTGATTTGATTTGATATTTACATATCTTCATATCTGTTGTCAGAGTGGGTGAAAGTTGACCCCACTTGTCCCACACTCTGGACCACAGGTATAACAATACACCAAAAATGTCATTCATTCATGGAAAACTAGGAAAAAAAGCTAATTAAAACAAATATTAGTTCAGGTTTCATTTTATTACTATAATTTAGTTCATTTCAGGGAATATTCCTGTATTTGCTGAGTCATTTCTTTGTGATTTGGACATTTTCACTCCTCCATACTGCTCTGCACCTGTGGCTTTGACTCATTCCGATGTTTCCGATGGTGGCGTTAACTGGATCATTCCTTGATATGATTCCACTGCGCCTGTGGTTGAGACTACGTTTCCATAACATGAACAGAAAATGTGAAATAAACCAGACGACTGTCACTACTTCCTGTGCAGCTCATGGCCTTTAGGGAGCGATGGTCCAAAGTAAATGATCCTCAGTCTGCTGATTGGAAAGTGCCTCGGCAGCGCCCTGTGACTTCATGCTTCCCAGGAGTTTTGTTCACCGGGCTGGATGTATGGATTAATGTATTTACACACACATAACATCTGCTCCTCCGCGTCTCAGATCAGCTCCTCCAGTGATTTCACCGCTCACATTTCAATTTGCTCCTAATGTGTCCTGGGTCTTTCTGCAGCTAATCACCATCATTACACCATGTCGACGCCCAAGAGTGAAAAAGAGCCGACTCAGCACAGAGACGCCTTCCTCTGATTTACTGCTGTTGTGCTGATTCACACATCGAATACACACACACACACACACACACACACACACACACACACACACACCTCTGCCCACTCTGAACATACAGGTAAATGAGCCTCAGGTGTGATGACATCACCCGCGGGGGACAACATGAATAACAACTGTGTTAATGAGGCAACTAAGTTACAGTAATTAGTAAACTAACAAACATCCACAAACCAACACAAGCACATGACTGAAACAGTCCAACATGGTCCAATCAGAGGTCAGACTGATCAAAGGTAGCAAAGGTTCTATCCTCACTGAGCCTTTTGATCCTGTCTTCAGCGAAACACACACACACACACACACACACACACACACACACACACACACACACACACACACACACACACACACACACACACAACGTGCTCTGCAAAGCTAAGCTGCTTCTGACCATGTTAAACAAGCCCTTAAATCATCTTTGCCAAACGGAGGGAGTGAAGAAAAGAGAGCGAGGAGAGAAGAGGAGAGGAGAGGAGACAGAGGAGAGGAGAGGAGAGGAGAGGAGAGGACAGGAGAGGAGAGGAGAGAAGAAAAGAGAGCGAGGAGAGAAGAGAGGAGAGGAGAGGAGACAGAGGAGAGGAGAAGAGAGGAGAGGAGAGGAGACAGAGGAGAGGAGAGGAGAGGAGAGGAGAGAAGAGGAGAGGAGAGGAGAGGAGAGGAGAGGAGAGGAGAGGAGAGGAGAGGAAGTGATTTCCACTCGCAGACAAAGCGCTGTAATAAGCGTATTGTTTTTCAAAGAGAAAACCTTCAATCTCGTCTCCCCAGAGACGCAAGAGGCTCACTCCTCTCAGCTCTCTGCAACGTGTGTGTGTGTGTGTGTGTGTGTGTGTGTGTGTGTGTGTGTGTGTAAAATATGCATGTGAGACAGATTCCTGGAGCAAAGCGGAACAGAGAGACAGCACGGGGCCTCTGATGAGAGGGAGACAGGAACAGGACTCCATTATATTTGCAGCTTCATTTGAAGGAGGTGCAGGAAGAAGTCGCTGCCTTGTGGAGGCGGTGGTGATTAACCGATCGTCTTCTGATGGGACAATCATACTTAGAACAAAACGCAGGATGAAATTGCGAGGGATTTCCAATCAGGGAGAACAATTTGTGCGAGGAGCCCAGTGAATAAAGATAATTAAAATATATTTTGTTTTTCCTTGCGATGTAGAGAGATGTTTTTCCAGTCGTCTAATCCCGTCTGTCAGTCAACCTACACCACGTAATCTCCCCGTCCCAAACTCTCATCCGGACGTAATGGTGACAAACTGGTTGTCGACTTGTTTGATGTCACATTTCATTCGGGGACGTTTTATTTGTGTTTCATTATCAGGCCTGGAATACAGAGTCTGAGCTGCTGAATGGATCTAATCCCAATATAAAGTCACCTTCGTATTCCAAACGGCTCGTGTTGCTGTTTTCACTCTGAGGGATAATCTACCGCTCAGTGGTCATCAACTCGCCATCACCGTCCACAGTCGAGAGTCATTCTGTGGCGCGGTTCACAGGCTCTGCTCCACCTCGTTACTCATTCAGTGTGCGATTTCCTGCGTTTGTCACAACGACTCCCGGCAGTCGCCAGGGAGGACGACCACAGCCGCTGAGCTTCCAGGTTAAACGGACAATTAGTGGTATCGATTAAACATGACGGATGACTATTCCGCTCCCGTCGCACTTAAAGTTCAACATGATGTGGCAGGACCGAGTCTCACTGCGCTACAGTTACACACTGATGAACGAAGCTGCTGCTGTTTGACTGACGCACAAAACAAATGAAATCAAACACAGAAAACTGATGTAACAAAGCTGCGATCAAAACGTCAACGCTCACAGAGACGCTGGCGTTCATCATTAGACTGAGAGGACAGCTTCTGAACTGCACGTCTGGAGCTGATGAAGGGTTTAAGGATTGGTGAACGTTCGCCTCTGTTCTGCTTAGTCAGCAAACACTTCAGGTGTGTGTGAGTGAGGAACCTTCAGCGAGGTTTGATCTTCACACTGTGGTAAAGTGGAAGAACTGGTTAACATTCACGTCTGAGTCTCACAGGCTCCGGTAAAGGAGGAGAGAGAGATGAGGAGGAACAGGGGAGGAAGATGAAAAGGAGAGAGAGAGAGAGAGAGAGAGAGAGAGTGAGTCTACATGTCTGAATATGACACAGTGAGGACGTAAGGGAATAAAACAAGAAAACAAGTGGGTACGATGAGTGAGACAAAAAAAACGGAGACGCAAAAAATGGACGTTGTTTAGAATAAAATTAAGGAATAAAAGATCAGAATTTAGTAAACAAGTCGCACAAAGACAAAGTGAAAGAAGAAGCTGTGATATAACAGAGATGAAGAAAACATATAAATGCACATGATGTGTGTGGTGTGTGTCTGCCCCCCCCACCCCCCCGCCGCCCATAGCCGAGCATCCTCTCATGCCACAGTCTCTCTCTCCTTCTCTCCTCCATCTCCATCCTGCTTTTCAACACATCCACTCCTCTTCGCACCTTCTGTCATCCTGTCATCCCACCATCATCAGCTCTCTCTCTCTCTCTCTCTCTCTCTGACTGGACATCAATTATTCAGCAGGGATCAGGTGGCCTACTTACCCCGACACACACACACACACACACACACACACATACACTTACACACACACACACACACTTACACACACACACACACACACACCGACACACACACATAAAATATATTCAAGGATGAAACAGAAGAAAATCTAAGTAAAGTGAACAAAGCCTACATTTACGAACGTCCAGTAAACGCATCACAGGACAGATGTGGAGATGAGGTGACACAGACACACATCACACTACATCGGATGGAGCTCTGAGTTTGTGCATTGAAACAACACAACACAAAAACAGGAACTGTCTGAGACTTTGTTCTTCACTGGACACTGGAACAGACAGACAGAGAGAGAGAGAGAGAGACAGAGACAGACAGAGAGAGAGAGAGAGAGAGAGAGAGAGAGAGAGAGAGAGAGAGAGTGTGTGTGTGTGTGTGTGTGTGTGTGTGTGTGTGCGGCACGTCATCAGAGGAACAAGGTGTTTTTGACAGGTGATAATGGAAGTGACTGTGCGGTGGCGGACAAGTCGCACTCTCTCTCTCCTCATATCTGTGTCTCTCGCCCGTCTCCTCTCTGCAGCTCCACTACAGGATGATTTTCTGTTCAGATCATCTGTTATGGAAATAAATAATGGTTTCTGTCGTATCATCTAGAACAGCACAGTATAGAGAGGTAACTAACTGTCTGTGTTTGTGCATATTATAATAAAGCTTTTTTTAATAATATATATTATATATATATATTCAGGTCATTGTTTCCACATGAGTCCTGTGAGTGTGTACTTCCTGTGTGACTCCACTGGGTGTGGGCTGCTTTATGGGGCAGTAGATCCTGCGGCAGTGAAACTCTGGCTGGCAGGAACCCTGTCTCTGACACCCACTTTAATGGTCCACTGGACGCATCAACACCGCTGATCGATCTCACTCCTCCTTTCTCTGCTCTTTCACCATCCTTCTTTAACCTCCGTCACTCTTCAGTCAAACTGGACTTTATGTCTTAAAGACACCACGGTGAAAGATCTCACCTCCACTCCTCCCTCCTTATCACCGCCTTCTTTCACCGACTCCCTCGCTCCTCGCTCTTTCCTCCCTCACTCTGTCACACGTTCACAGATTCTTTCCTTCCTCTCCCTGTTTTACTCAGACATTGTCTCCGTCTGTCTCCGTCTGTCTCCGTCTGTCTCCGTCCCCCTTCATTCCAGTGAAGGGGAACATTCCAGCAGAAGCAGAGGCGACAGAGGACTTGTGTTTCAAAAGGCCACTTTGACAACAGAGAGCACTGTTCAGGTTTCCAGCAGCACTTCACTCTTCTGAAACACAATGCCAATAAACGACGAGTGGGCAAAACAGACACTGACGCGTGATGAGCTATTCCTACTATTCCTAAACCTACACTTCAGCTGCCTGCAACAAGGGAGGCTGGGCTATTCATTAGATTTTGTTTTACTATACACACACACACACACACACACACACACACACACACACACACACTCACACACACACACACACATATAAATGCAGGCCCATCGCCATCACATAAACCTGTAAATAAAGCTAATAAAGTACACGCACACCATACACACACTTACATATGGAAATGTATGGTGCAAGCATTGTCTCAGGTTATAGACAGTATGATGACACACACACACACACACACACACACACACACACACACACACACACACACACACACACACACACACACACACACAGAGTGTTGTTGTCCTTCCCGCTCTCTCGGTACACAGGGTGATAAAGTGGAGGGTGGAGACAGGTTGACAGAAGACACCTCAGTCAGACTCACACTTAAAATTTAACAGGACCTTAATAGAAGAGGTGGCTCTGCTGTGCACACGCACATATCTCCCTCATCTTCTCCACCGTCCCTCTCTCTGTCTCAGCAGTAAAACCTGAGCCACAGTCACATCACTGTGGATGTTTTCAAACTGTCTCTAACCAAACACGCATGAAATACAACCTCCATTTATGACGACACAAACACAAACACAAAGCGACCCACGAGGCTGACTTCTGTCATCACACCAGTGTTTGTGCCTCAGATCATAAGATGGTTCATATTTGACACACGTGAGGTCAAGAGGTGAGATATACGGTCGTTGGGGTGATAAACATCCCAAACAGCATGTTTCATCAGATTTACCCTAAAACCACTGGAAACAACTGAATCTGACGCTGACGTGTTCACCTGTTCCTGACAACACAACCTGTCCGCACACACAGCCTGTGGCGTTGTGGTTCTGACGTGACGCTGGTGAATAACACGTCCCTCCTCTTCCTCAGCCTCCACTGATTCTTAAAACACATCACAACTCATGAACTTTAACAAAGCGCTGACGTGAGCTGGGAACAGTCGTGTTTTCGATGAGGTTAAATGGGATTTGTGAAAATGGGATCATACAAATACAGTGTGACTGAGTGACTCATGAACTGCAGACAGATGTAAGTGTACGTCAACATCTGCATCACATGTGAAAGAACTGTTTGTCCTGTGTCCTGCCAACAAATAAAGTTTAGTATTTCATGAGGGAGCCAGCTGTTCAACCACAAGCCACATATATCACACAACACTACACAACACTACACAACACCACTTCACCCAATCAACCAGGAAACTATTCAGATTCTGCTGCTCAGGTGTGTGTGTGTGTGTGTGTGTGTGTGTGTGTGTGTGTGTGTGTGCGTGTGTGTGTGTGTGTGCTGTTTGTGTTGAGGATGTATCTGCGTGTCCGACCACAAGCTGTAACTCTGACAATGGAAATGTTTGTTGTGCATAAAAAGAATGTTTATTATTTATTTATATTAAATGAATCTTCAGAATTATAAAGTGATTTTAATTTCAGGATACGAAAAAAACCCTCACTGACTAAACCAAATGTGTTTTTTCAGTGTTTTGCTGATGAAAGAGAATATTCGGCTACAGAGTTTCCACTTTAATGAAGCTGTGTTTTGCTAAACGCTCTCCAGCTGCCACGTGTAATTGGAGGAGAACGAGATAACGGGGTGAATGTGTTTGCTGTGTGCAGGCTGCCTCAGCATGGAGCCCAGAACAGCAGCGTGAGCAGTTTTGGTTGCATCATGTTCCCTGACTTGCATCATTTTCTTCCTCGGTTTGTGGTAAACAAGAAGCGGAGCGGTGCTCATGTGCTGAGGGTCTGCAGCCACACTCGTTCATTACTGGCTGAAGGTCTGTTCTGCATGTGCATCGCCATCATCAACTGACTTAATTGGTTACTGCCCTCGCCGCTTCCTGTTGGCGTCCTTGAGACTGACGTGATTTATAATTTCTCCGTGACATTCAAAGTTATGATGGTGATCATTCAGTCTCTCATGACTTTGCAGGATCTTTTACAAACGACGGGAGAAAAAGTGAGAAACGAGGTTGGGGTTAACGAGCATTAGAACATGACATGTATGTATATGTCTATAATGTGTTCTCCAGTTGTTACTGTGGCGTGGTGATGGACCACAGTGCCATAAACAGCTGCATGATGAAAGTGACTGTAGAGAAGCAAACGTGACCACACACTAATGTACTAAAACTAAATAGGACTATCTGTACATCTCAGGACAACAGATGGAGCGAGGACCAGTCAAACTATTGCATTATGGGTTGTTTCTCGGCTTGAACCTCTGCCGGTGTGTGGTGAGTTGTTCAGTGTCGGTGGTTTCTGCTGGAACGCGTTCTGCTGCCACAGAGAAAATAAAACCATGACAAGTGGAAACGACTTCCTGACGTCTTCACTGCAGAAGATGTGTCAAACAGATGAGGACCAGAGGACCAGGACTGAAGCGCAGAAGACAGACAACTTGTCCACAAAGTGTCCACAGTTCATGCAAACCGAAGGAAAACCCTGCTCTGACCTCGTTCAGCTGATTAAACCACAACACAGAATAATAACTGTCGACACTACATAAGTGATGGTGTACACAACACATCTGTGTTATGCTCATTTGACAACTCGTGGCCTTTTCAGCAGCAGGTTTTACAAACTGATCCGTCACAGTAACGAGAGACTTCACCCGCCGTCGTGGAAATCAGATCCAATTATCCAGGTATGCCTCGCACCACGCCGCCATAATTTAGCTCTAATTTGTACCTTCAAGAAACTGTTTATCCACACAGGGAAAATGTAGCATCACACTTCATAGCATAAGTGTGGAGGCTCACAACACGCACAACAAGGAAATCGATTCAAAACCTAAATCCCTTCACCAAAAGAAAAGCAGAACAAACATTCATCTACAACGTGAAATCAGCAGAAACATTAAGAGAAGCAGCAGGAGCTTCACACCATTAAACGCATCATCAGCAGTGCTACAGGAAGCACGGCCTCGAAAACACAACGATAACTATTCACACATCCTCAACAGATACAGCAGAGGTCAGACATCTCTCTCTCTCTCTCTCTCTCTCCGTCACATTCTGTTATTTTTCTTATATAAATGACTGATCTGAGGTATGGGTTCATATGTTCTCGGCCTTCCACAGCTTGTGGAAGCTTTTTTATGACGTGGTCATAAAAGCACATCCTCAGTATCTCGTGTTGTCTCCTCCCTCTGAGTCATGGCCCTTGTTTCCATATCGTCCTCCTCTGTGTGATCCAATATGTTCTTATCATGAGATAAAATGAAATGTCTTTCACCTCTGTCCTTGCCATTTTTCATCCGAGCACCTTTTGTCCTATAATGTTCTTCATGTCCTGCAGGTGGCGTTTGCTCTGTGGACCTGCAGCTGTGATGTCACAGTCACTACACGTCACTGTGGATGATTAGTGGACATATAAACATCGGACTGAGAGTAAAGATGACCCAGCTGACAGCTCAAAACATCGGTATTGCCCCCTGGTGTCTGGCTGCAGTATGGCTCGTCCATGTCAGCAGATGGGACGTGGAACAAAAAAAAAAATCAAAGTAGAAATCATTAATTTAACAGCTTTGATCGTTTCGCTGACTCAGGGGAAGGTAGAGAGCTTTACACAGAGATTGATCTTTGTCCTTCGTCTAGTTCTCCGTCAGTCTGTCTGCGTTTGAACTTGCACATGAACCTTCTCTGCAGCCAAACACGAAAAGTGTGTGTCGATGTCTAATAAATCATACATGAGCTGCAGCTCCTCTGACATCAGGTAAAAACAGGCAGATGACAGAATGATCCATCAGCAAAACATGAGGGTGTGGGGGAATCGATTTCAAATAAATCCTCCATCAACCAGCGTGAAAACGCTTCAACAGCACAGGCTCTCTCTGCAGGTGGAGCTGTGATTGGTACAAATGTGAAGAGAGGTTTACCTTTACCTGTACGGAGAGATGTGATGGCTACAGGCGAGCGAGAAAGAAACAAGGAAACAATAAGTGCAACAAACTCAATCTGTGGTTTTCTGTTTTCTGTCAATCTCCTGACTCGTCTCTGGAATTGAACGTGAAGAGAAATAAGACTGAACGCTGCACCAGAGAAAAGTAAAGCAAACAGCCACAGATCTAATATTCACTTCACAACTCCACTCTATCTTCAGCCTCAGTGGGATCAATGTTCAGGAGACGAGCAACGTCCTCAGCCTGTACACCTGGACGCTGCAGACAGATTCAACCACATGCAAACACTAACGATAATACAGAAGAAACAAGTGACAGTAAACGAGGGAGGAGGAGGAGGACGGAGGTGAGATAACGACGGGTGAGGAGAGAGGGTGAGACAGGAGAGGGCAGGTCTGAAATACGACCACTCTTTATACAGTGTGCGGTGGAAAGAATAGCTGAGGTAAGGCCGAGACAACGTGATGGATAGATGAGCTGAGGAGCAATGGACGTGTCTCTGAAGAGGGAGGAGGGAGGGAGGAAGGAGGGAGGAGGGAGGGAGAGGTGAAGTTAGGTGAGAGGAGGAGGAGGAGGTGAGGAGGCAGAGATGACATATGAGCAGAGGAGCTGAGGTCAGGAGAGAAGAAAGTTAAGGAAACAAGTTACTAACGAGCATTAATTCATGTCCATGTTCCTCTTATTAATAATAAGCCTCTTCCTCTTTATGACTCAGCTGATTGGACCTGATCAGGTCAGAGACACTGGAGCTTTACGATGTCATAAAGATCAGTGATGACAGGTCAACAGGTCAGTGATGACAGGCGTGTGTGTGTGTGTGTGTGTGTGTGTGTGCGTGTGTGTGTGTGTGTGTGTGCGCGTGTGTGTGTGCAGGATGAGACAGATGAGGAGGAAACGACAGAGGAAAGAGAAAAGGATGAAAACACATTTGTTTAAATGAGGAGAAGAGTAAAGACAGACATGAACTCGGCTGCCACAGACAGCAGAGGTACCAGCATGAGACAACCAGGAGACAGGTGAACTGTGAAATAAATGACAGGAGGACACACACACACACACACACACACACACACACACACACGCACTCAAAAAACGACAAAAAGATGAATGTGCGTGAGATGACGTGATGGATTATTGGATACAGGGAGGTGGGGAGGACAGGTGGACAAGGACACTGCAGAAGATGGAGAAAAGTAATGTAGGCAAACTCTCACACACTCACACATACACACACACACATACACACACTCACACACAAAAACAAAAAGAGGCCATACAATCGTTGACCTTTTAACTTGATTTCCTGTGTAATACAAATGCTTGGCGAGACACTGAGAGAAAAGGCGTCTTTTCAGAGGAGCAGCTTGAGACATCAGTGGGACGTCTGTGTTCGATATGTGCCTGCATGGGTTGACCTTTCCCTAATGGGCCGGGATGCTAATGCAGCGACAGCGTGTGCTGGAAGACTGTGGTGCTGCTACGAGTTCAGCATCAGTAACAGCGAGCGGCGGGGAGGCGGGGAGGCGGGGAGCAGCAGCTGGAACGAATGGACCTCAAACAGCAGCTCCCTTTTGTCTCTTTATTTACTTTTTGCTGACGTCTGTCCTGTGCTCTTTGCTGCGTGATGGAGTCGTTATATAAAAACAGGAGGAGTCTTGTTCCTTCTCTCTGTGAATATTTCCAGACTGAGAGAGATTAAAACCATCAACAACACCACAAATCAAAGAGACGCACACTCACCTATAGACTACATCCAATTCCAACCGCTGTGACCTCATGTCTGACCCTGACCTTCTCACGCCCATCCTAACTGTGACCTCTGATCCGGTTTGCATGATCAGGTGCATCTCTGATACAACCTGAGCAAAGATTTATAACTAGAGTGCTTCCTCCTCACAAATCAAACAGCTGTCTGTGATTGGCTGAATGACCAGTCAATCAATGATCTATGTTGATAGGTGTAGATATAGAGTATGTAGAAGGGCAGGTGTGGTATAATACAGTTTGTTTTCCCAGTTATCACCTTCTCCTATCACATCACGCACGCACGCACGCACGCACGCACGCACGCACGCACGCACGCACGCACGCACGCACGCACGCACGCACACTGGTCTTATTACACGCCCTGAACAATCCTTTCTCATCCTGTTGACCTTTTACAGTTGAACTTTTGTTCCTCCCCAACATTAAAGTGTTCAGTCTTCTGCATTCATCACACGATGAATCGCAGCTCTGCTCTGATGACGACTTTCCACAGCCCGTGAGCTAAATCCCAGTCGAACCCTGAGCCGACTCGAGCTGGTCACAGCCACTGTGAGTCAGTTCACCTGAGTCAGTGAGTAAAGAGACCCGTCCTAAACAGGCTCAGCGTTTATAAAAGAACGGATTTATTCATTGTATCCCGTTTTTGGTCAGTTGATTATTTTTGGTCCCTAGTTAGATTTTTTTGCAAAATGCACTTACTCACTTTCTGAGTTGCCAGGCAACAGCTGAGAGCTAAATATGAAGAGCATCTGAGAGATACGACGTGTGAAGCAGCAGTTTAGACTCTGGAGGTGGAGTCTGTTTCCTTTGCAGAGCCAGGCTAACAGTTTGCCTCTGTTTCCATTGTTTGTGCTAAGCGAAGGCAACAGGTCCAGTTGAGAGGTGAATATGATGCTGGTCCAACGCCCACTGGGGCAGTTTGAGGAAGTGGGTCACGTGAATGTTACAGACATAGGATAAATACTAATATTCTACAGTTGATACTGTGATATCTATGATATCTGTCTCCATGAGGTGGAGTTTCTCTATTTGCTAACATCTAATATACATTCTCTTATCGCGTTTGATAACCAGAGTCCCACAGGAAACCAGGAAACATGACCTCTGTCATGTCGAGACACATAAAGACAAAAAAAATCACATATATTATTATACAGACAGTAAACACTATATGTTGTTGTAAAAGGACTCATGCTTCTATTTTACCTCATAACCTCGTGTTAAATATCAGAAGTTAAACGTCATGTCTTCTTATACTTGTCCCAGTTTACACTACACACACACACACACACACACACACACGCACACACACACACACACACACACACACACACACACACACTGTGGATGACTGGACTAGTACTAGGTCTGGGGAAAAAGAAGAGAAATCCAGTCGCAGCAGCAGCAGCAGCAGCATCATCAGGCTCCTATCAACCACAGGCTGATGTTTTCTAAATGAGCAGCTGACAGGAGAGCAACAGCAGCAATCCTGCAAACAGACAGCTGGGAAATAGGCTCCACAAAATAACAGCCTCATGTCTCTGCTCGTTTAGAAGCTGGTGCGTCAAACTGACTCTGTCTGTTCTTCAACGTGCAGAGAGACTCAGAGTCAGAGTGAACAACCTCACAACTTCAATTCTACCTCCACAACTTTTACAGCTGCTTACATACGACAGCCAAACTGCACAGCTTTACACAGAGGAAAAACTCACTCTGTGTGTGTGTGTGTGTGTGTGTGTGTGTGTGTGCGTGTGTGTGTGCATGAGCACACAGAGGAGGAAGGAAGGAAGGAGGATAAGGTCACAATCCATTACTCACAGCTCACTGTGTTTACTCTCATCTAATAGGAAAAACAACATTGATGGCTTCCACCACATTATAAATCGATAGTTTAGCCAAACACATTATAAATCATGTTGCTGTTGCTTTGTTGGAGCAATAGACTCTTCCACATTGATTTCTGCATAGATTTAATAGCAGCAGCCCCGGGCAGGCGTGGACGATCACTTGGCTTCTATCTAAATGAAGCTCTCCAGGATGTAATCACACCTCAGTCCATTAAACACGACTCGGCTCCTGGACAGGCAACGCAGGACTCTGGTGGCCTGAGTCAGTGTGATGAAAACCTGGGTTTGAGACCTGATCTTATGCAGGAAGAGGGAAACAAAAACGTTTCAGCAGTAGATGAAGATGTTTTCTATGCTTAATGTGTCTTCAGAAGGCTTTGGCAGGTCACTGACTAAAGCCTGGTTTAAGAGACCTCCTTTTCAAAACCTTCAGTAGTGTGAGAATCATGAGTGTCATGTATGAGATGGTTGTGTTGCTGCAGTGTTAGAGAACTGTCTGAATAAACTGACATCCACCTCATTAGCAGCCGGACACAGATGTTCAGCATTGTCCATCAGCTGTCAGACACGAGGCGTCATTATGAGACGCCGTCAGAAAACCTGCTTCCTGATGGTCCACACAGGGTCACAGCTGCAGAGCGGAACGTCAAGCTAAAACACCACACAGAGACAATGCTTCCAGCAGCATATGGTGGGATAGCGACAAACCCAAACATCTCCTCAACAGCTATTTTCATTTCAGGATTTGTGAAGGAGGAAACGAGGGCAAAACACCGAGGGAAAAAACCAGGTCACCACTGTAGACAGACGGAAGGAACGAGTGAGAGAGAGGAGCGAGAGACAGCAGGATGGAGAGATGGAGAAACAGGAAGTGAAGTTGAGGGGTAACGAGGGAAGCCTTTATCTCTGTCACTGAAAAGTCTCTTTTGGCTGGAAGAGCGAGGTGTAAATAAACGAGACAATTAATTGGAGATGGAGGCAAGTGGGTGGAAAACTCCCTCACGGCCAGCAAACACTTCCTGCCACAGTTTGTTTTCTACTCGGTAAAACGCAACACCAGCATGGTCTGGACCAAGTCTCATTCATCAGGACTCTCCAGCCGTCCATGCCACCATCAGTCTACAGCTCCTGGTGTCAGAGCCACATGATCCACATTCATTCCTCCGTTCTTCAGTGCAGCTCAGTCAGAGCTTTGAACATCACATTGGAACATCACATCAGAACATCACATCTGAGCCATAGGGCAAGCATGGGTGACGTCACCCGTTGGTTTGGCAAGAGCCAAACTGAAGCCCCGGAAGTAGCGTTTTCAAAATTGCCATCTTGGAATTTTGCGGCCAGAAGAGGGAAATAATTTGGAAAAGAGGTGGGGATGAACTTTGAACCGGATGTTATCATTTTTCGTCGTCCACATGATCACCCAATAGACTGTATGCACCAGAAGAAAGAATTTGGGTCTGTTAGTACAACCAACTGCAGAAGACGACACAAGTAACGCTGATACATCTACAAAGAACACAAAGAAATCACTCGAAACACGATATCAACACGGACACGGACAGAATCGTCTCCTATCAGGTATCAGACAGTGCCGATGTGCCGACTGTATCTGCAGCCTCATCCGGTGAGTGGGTGGTGTCAACCTCAGGTAAACCACGCCTCTAATGAGGAAATTAAATGCTGCTAGCGTTTTAAAGAAGAATAAAATTTCAGATGGACCAGCAGGTCATAAAGGTTCTTATGATTATGCACAGAATGAGACCAGAATGATCCGCTGACAAATGAGCGAGAAAATCACTGCTATATTTGCTTTTTCTGGAGCCCGATGCTTAGTCCACACACACACACACACACACACACACACACACACACACAGAGTCTATGATCTGAGCTTCACCACCGTGCGACGATCACAACAGGTCATCACAACACTGCATCAGCTGCACTTTCACAAAGCATCGATTTTCCAACAGACAAAGTCTGATGACATTTTAAAGTGTCGAGATTATACGTCAAAGCTTTTGAAAAGGCAAACAGGACAAATATGATCCATCTGCTACTTTAAAACATGACCCAAACCAAGATGGCGGCCACCAGCCGCCTGGACTGGACACAAAGACGTCCTGGAAAACCTTTTGTCGTTAATTAAATGAAAAAGTGTTTTTTTCCCCAGAGGGTAAAAAGAGTCTGTCACGTTGTTCAGGTCACTGTTAGGTCACCTGAGCGACAGTGTCTGCTCCCTACACATACAAATACACATACATACATACATACACATACAAATACACATACATACATACACATACAAATACACTACATTCAAACTGTCGCATCATGAGTTTTAGCTGTAAGGAGATTTAAGCAGCTCACTGCAGTGGGATTTAAATCAGCATTTATAATTAATGAAGGTTAGTTTCACTCTGTTACATTTCATAACATGTGAAGTGTCAGATCATGTCCAGAGGCTTTGAACGTGTTCAATTCATTCTGTTTCAGACAGTGGCCATGTTGATTTTCAGCGGGACGTAATACAGAGCGGACACAAACATGAAAGACGAAGGACTCAGAAGCACTGTCCCACAGGGACAAGACGACGTGAGACACTTGATGTATTTTCTATGTGTGACGTTTGTGGTCCAGTGCTGAGACGGCGTGGACGTCTTTTTGAGTCTCATGTGGTTTGGTCTTTTCCCGTCTTACTGCGTCTGAACGTAGCTGTGAGTGAACCAAAGATCAACATGACACCTTCATTTCCCCCGCGTCTTTCCTTCAACCTCTCTCTGTCTTTTTTTTGGTCTGTAAATGTCCTCGATCGTTTGGTCCATCTTCATCTTCTCCTCCTCCCCTCTCAGCCCCCCCCCTCGTGTATTGAACTACAGCTCACAGTCTGCTGAATACACAACCTCAGGCCTGGTGTTAATACTGTTTTCTTTCTAAATGTCAGACTGAGTCTCAGAGCAGCTCCACCTCAGGTCAACTCCACTACGTCTCACACCAACTTACTGCAACATGCCAGTTCATCCATCACACCTGACCAAAAGTAAGTGGACACCCGATCACATACAACCCCTGTGTGTGATTATTGAGCAATGTAAAGTGGCAGTCTGCACACACAGCTTTAATTTACACACATCTTTCACACACACGGATTTCATTATTAATTTGTCCGTTATTATTTTATCAACAAGCTGCAAACATGACGCAGCTGCATTAGTCCAACAGCATTGACCTCTGACCCAAACACTCAACAAGTCGCCTATCCTGTGACCTTTGACTTTGACTTAATTTTGTCATCTCGTCCTCTGCTGTCAAAAAAAAACACCTGACTGTAAAGTGAGCGCCACCTACTGCTCATCTCCATGAACCAGCATCTGTCACTCACATAAGAGAGATGGATTAAAATGAGCAGAGATTTTCTGTCGTCCGTTTTATGACCATTTGGTTGAAACTAGTGGATGAGGTTACACAGAATGACCTCATCCTGCTGCAGCATCACTACACTTGACCTTGACCGTGAACCCTTCACTGAACTCTGCTGAGGGGAATTCAGCTCTTTTCAGGACACAGTGTGAGTAAGAACAAACCCAACGTAAGAGCATGCATCAACAAATGAATATAACCCTCTGTACCTGAACTACATCAAACTGAAAAGTAACATCATCAGTTCACTTCTAACAAGCACATTAACAATAATGACCAGGGCCTTGTATTACAGCTCTAATAAAATTACCTGTAAAACTAGGTCCCACGCTTTATTCCACAGATCTGTTGTTACCATGGTCACAATGAGCTAAACAACCCTCGACTGACGCAGCTATGGTTAATCAAACCATGTGTCACTGCCCTGTCTGCGGCTCTGCAGCATGGCCGCAATCGCAAACCATGACTGATGTCTGACATCATCGATCGCACACCGAGGCCCGGTGACTCACTTACCTTCATACAACCGGTATGAACACTGAGAAGTGATCAGCTGATCAGATGAAGTCATGTTGTACTCCCACACACTGTGAGTTTGTCCCGGTGTATTGTTTTCTGTTGTTAATGTGCTTCTTAATCATCTCAGGTCAAAGACACCCGGCCTCTTGCCAGGTGCCGTCACACAGGGTGGACTCTCAAGGGCGTTGTCATAGTAACTTCCTGACAGGCAGCGCTTCCTCCCCCAGGCACCCTGCGGGGTACAAACAACAAACAGGATGTGAGGTCACAGTATGAAATATATATTGCCATGGTTACCCTCTGTGGATGGGCCTCTGGTAAAACCCACCATGGTCGATCATCTGATGGTGTGTGCGCGTGTGTGTGTGTGTGTGCTATGAGTGCATCTGTCAATGAGCGCGTATAAAAACACAAAGCATAAAGACACACAAAACACACAGCCCCACATACACACACACAGAAAGAAACCGAGTCAGGTGGTTGGATTAAAATGAATAAAGGCACATATGCAAAAACAATTAAACAGAAAAATGAACACACACATATGCACACACATGCACAGTGTGTTGTGCAGCTGACTGAAGGGCAGTGCAGGCAGTGTGTAATTCCTTGATATTACACCTCAGCTGTTATCGACATCACAGATAACATCTGACCAGGCTTCACACTAACACCGTCTGCTCTGCATTATTCACCCAGAATCAAAGAATGTGAGAGGAGGAGTGATGGAGGCAGCGACGTGCTGATTCCTTTTTCACCATTCAGCTGCGGTGCTGGGGGGTCGGGTGGGGGGAGCGCGGTGCTGGTAGCCGGCAGGATAGTTCTGCTTCCTCAGCAGACAGCCGTTAAAAATAAAACCTGCTCTGATGTGAAGTGAAAATACCTGAGTAATATAATAAATAAAAAGCTTCGACAGCGTCTGTGACACTGAACTTTTACAGCCTGATAAAGATCCACATAAGGATTTATACATGATTTCATAAGGTCGTGACCAGCTGCTGCTTATAATGTGCAGAATGCAGAATCAGTTTTCTGACCCATTTACCTCATAAAGAAACGATGCATCAATCAAAGTGTCAGCTTCGCCTCGTATTGGCTCAAACTGGCTCAAACTGGCACACACCCCTGTAAATCCTGGTTCGGATTAAAGCTTTTCTATTTTCTCGCCCTGACAAACTGTGAGGATGCGACAGTCGGTGGATGGGAGGACGCGTGCAGCCCGGCGTCTGGACGGATCATCTGGCAACCAGAAGCTTTCCAGTTTAATGGCATGATGCTCGTCCCAGTGAAAGTGTCTTTGTGACAAGCTTCAGGGGTGGAGCTCACGGTTTCCACTGACCACTGAACCCTGCTGTGAGCTCGCAGGAACATCAGACGCAACAATCGCTACACGTAGCTCCATGCTTCAGTTTTCGTGGTTAATTCAGGGCTGACTCGGTATCGTGGCCGCGAGGCTCCAGTTTCTGCGATTTGCATCGACGTCAGGGGAGCGGAGGGTTTGGAGATATGAGGCTGATTGTCTCACTGGAGACACTGTATTAGACTGATTCTTTTTTAATGCGTTTTCTCTTTTTCCTAATGGCATTTAGATCTGTTTGAAGAGCCGTTTTTTATCCCGGGTTTATACTGGCTGCTCGGGAGCAGCAATGCAGAGCAACAATTAATGGCAACTGCATTATTCAAAGATGTACACAAAGACGTAACATGATGATATATGTCAGAAACCTGAGGTGAGTGTGGTAACCTGTGGATTGTACGCCATCGCCCCCCTCACTGCTGACTTTACTGGGAATGACTTGTTGAATGACTTTAATCGGTTAAAATAATGTGGACGAGGATCGGAGGACAGCGTGTAAAGAGAGACAGTGGGTGGGGGGTGGTGTTTATACGAGCCGACAGACAGGGTGGTGTAAGCGGCCGCCGCGCCCCCCCCCCCCCCCCCCCCGCCGCGCCCCCCCCCCCCCGTCCATCCCCTGACTCAGGGCCACGGCTTGTGTTAAGGGTTAAAGTAATAACCCGTCACATTTGCATGTAAATGAATCACTCTCGTTACTTTGGATCTATGACATGATGGCTGTTGATCCTCTGCCCTTCACAATGACAGGATATTTTCTAAACACTCTGTCTGCAATTTTGTCACTTTTATTCCCCCACTAAATTTTTACGAGCACATCCATCCTGTTTGAACTGCTGGTGTGTGAAAGCCCAACTCTTTATCACCAGTGTGTGTGCTAACTGGAGGGAGAGTCAGACCTGTGGTTTGTAGAGACCAGAGTTGAATCACTGTTGAGAAATCTGTTAAGAATCATGAACGTTCTTGTAAATATCGTTCATCGACTGTTAGATTAACATCATGTTGCACACATGACTGCATGACAAACTAACAACAAATGAACTTGGACGAGCTGGACATCCGAATGTGTCCATCTGAGACAGATTGTACAGATTGTACATTCACACAATGTGAATCAAGCTGCATGCTAAACACTGATGTTGTACAAGACGCAGGATAAAGGCTGATGACATGACATGTGTCTGATATCAGCTGTTAAACCACCAAACAGACCAGTCTGGTTTATGGCTTTTAAACTGCAGCATTTTAGTTTTTCTACACAGGAAGTAACTCGTAATGTGTTACTGTCCAATTCTGGGCTGCGAGCTAGCAAACAATACATAAAGGTCATATTTGAATAAGTGCGTTTATTCACTCTGTGCAGACACAGTCTCAGTGAGGAGGTTTGACACAGATTGTTTTCCACCATCTGCAAAGTTGCTAATTGAAAACACAATGTGTTCGGCACCATCAAGTGTCTCGAACCTTCTGTTTTCGCTTTTGGAAAATGACACAATGCACTTAGCAACACATTGACTGTGCAGCTAACAGGTAAACACAGTGCTAATGAGCACTCTACCATCCAGTGGCTTAATGAAGACAGTCCAATGAAAAATAAACTGATGTGAGTGAAACAGTGACAAAAGTATGTGTGTGACATGAACAATCAGTTTGTTCTGAAAGGAAATCAATGCTGCTGCCAGAGTCTGACCCTTTCACACTGGTCTCTCTCTCTCTCTCTCTCTCACACTCACACACACACACCCACGCACACACACACACACACACACACACACACACACACACACACACACACACACACACACACACAAACACACACACTAGTAGTAGTAGCACGTTGAAGCACATTGAAAATAGCAGTGAGAGTGCGGAGAAACATCTGGGAAACATCTGGTTCTATAGTGTTCTGAATGACCCTGAGCTCAGGGCGAGAATCAGTTCTCTGTATGGGCGACACTCAGATGTGTTGATCCTCAGCTATGGTTTTTAATTCATGCTTTTTCCTGGTGTTGCGTGTTAAAGTATTTCCATTTGATTTCTCTTAACGGGACCTAACAATCCTCAATAGAGGGGCCAGCGTGTCCCTCAGTTTGGAGAACAGCTCTGTGAGGGTTGCCAGCAGCAGGAAGGTCAATGATATTATTAGCAACTCACTGACATTTGGTTGCCATGACAAGAAACAGCAGCTGAATCAACCAGAGAACAAGCCAACTGAAGAGCCAACAGTGAAGCGCCACTGTGGCCCGAGCTCAGCCGACTAACAGGAACCACTGCAAACTGCACAGTGTTTCCAGGGGACACAACTGAAGACGCCAAATGTGATATGGTCAGGGTGCAATTTATAGCTGTGTCCCACATGTCCCATGGAGACAACTGAGTCATCTGTGCACTATCTGGGATATAAACACAGGTGATCACATGTTGAATGTGGCGTTTTCACTTCTATCATCTTTACCAGAGTCATATTATTTAACACAGTGTTATTAGCTACAGTATGAGATGAGATCAAACTAAAACTACACTGACACTTGTTCCACTCAATTTTTCATCTCTTTCTTTGTGCCACATCTAAACTTACACAAAGTTTGCCCCCCCAGCCCCATCCCCCAGCCCCATCCCCCACAGTCTGTCCACTCTAAAAGATGAATTAGTCCCTGTCTCCCCTTCACCTCTTTGGTTTTCACAGCTCATCAAACCCAATCACTCTGGTGGCCTCCAGTTTTGTTAAAGATTACTGAACAGTGGGACTGTAAAAACCTTCTCCCCAGATGTTCAGTCCACATGACTAGAGAAAGACAGTGGTGCTGGTGGGCTGACGTGGGGGGTGGGAGGGTGGGGGGTGGCAGTGTCGACTGGTGCCAACTAATTAAAGAAACCATCAGACTCCACTGGTTTGTTTAGTTTATTCTCTCCCAGCTGGCTGAGGGAAAGCCATGTGACCCGTAAAGACAATGAGACAAGTGACCCGAAAAGGACCACAGGAAATAGACTCTGTGAGGACGGAGACAGAATGAGGGATGGAGACAAGAACAGACAGAGAGACAGAGAGAGAGAGAGGGGGAGAATTAGCAGGACACAGCAGTAATAATGTCAGGTCACAGCCGTGTGCGAGGAGATGTGTGGAGAGGGATGGACTGACACCACAGACACACATACACCACAATGACACCACAGACACACATACACCACAATGACACCACAGACACACACACACCACAATGACACCACAGACGCACACGCACACATCTCCTTATGATGAAGAAAAACAAACATGAACATACAGAGGCAGAGAAAAAAGAAAAACAGAAAAGCAGTTGTTCAAGAGCACGTTGCCATAAACAGATAAAATTGATAATGAGTACATGTATTATTTATAGAGAATGAAAATATTTGCAGGTTTCAAAGTTGCACTTCTATTTACTTCTGAGAGTGTAACAAGCTACTAAAGGAATCAGAGCTTCACATCCAATCGCTGTGTGATCTGATACTGTCTGTGGAGCTGTCTGTGGAGCTGTGTGTGACCATGACGACAATCAGCCAGCAGTGAAACTATGAAACACTGACCTCAGACCAGCTCTTTGTTCTCTTCAGTCTCGTTTTACTGAAATCACTGCTGTAACAAGTCAGACCACAGCTCAGTGTAACACCTACACACACATGGACACACACGTGGACACACACGTGGACACACATGTGGACACACACATGGACACAAGTTGTGTATGTGGAAATGACTGGTTTCAGTAACATGAAGACAACTGTAACTAAGGACGGTACAGTCCACTGAAGGTCTCATTAATGTGATGATAAAAGCCACAGTATTTCACTGACGTCAACATCGTTACATAGAACCACTGGTCATCTGTATTTACATTGTCACTGCTCACAGTCCTCAGTCCAACATGAGGAAGATTTATCTCTGGGACCAAAGAGAAACATCAGGAAACAGCAGCCGATGCTAACACTTGCGATAGATGTTTACATGTTGCACCTTTAAGTCTTCTGCTTATATTACACTAATTGGCAGTAAAGCTGTTCTTATGCTTCCCAGTGGCTTCGCTGAAAAAGCCCATGTGACTGTTCAGTGCAGTGTGTGCTTGTGTTTGGGGCTGTATGGTAATAAAATGCCACATGTCCAACCTGATTCGACATTACAGCCCCCCACCCCCCACCCCCACCCCCCGGCTTAACACTTACCCTCTGGCCATGCATCGGCATTCACACAGCGCACAGAGGCAAACGTTAGCTCGTCACAGCTAAGTGCCTGGGAATGTGCTCGGCCAGTTTTATTTTACTGCCCTTATGCTTTGTCCATCTGACAAATGTAGACAGGCAAACAGCAACACAAATAAACTTGCTTAGACAGACACAAATATACTATAATTACAATGCTGAGAGCTTTGTACAGACTTGGTTTCATTTCCCTAATTTTAACTTTAAACCCAACCAATAAATCGCTTTCCTGTAAAAACAACTAAAGATTAGGTCCATACTACAAGGCCCAGACACGGAGGGATGGTTCTCCACGGTCTGCGTTATTATCTGAACATTTGGATGCTACAATAAAAGGACATTTACTTTTACTTTCTGCTGCTGCCGAAACAACCAAACAACCACCGACACTCGTCGAACCACTGACCACACTGAAGACCAACTTCCTCCATACCTATTGGCCACGTCGTCATAGTAACAACAGAGGGGTCTATGGCTGAGATGTTGTTTAAATGCTGTTGAGTTACTTCTGTGAATATAAAGTTTTCACATCAGACATGATACATACAAAATTTGTCAAAGTGCGACATACGGACTAAAGATTTAGACAGAATGAACGTGTAATGTTAAAATATCTACACTTTCAAATGGATGACTGATTTATTTGTTTTTCTTATCCCCGTGTGGAACAAATTTTAAAATGTTGGACTTTTGTGGTAAAACTTGTAACCAGCCTTGAGATGAGGTTAATAATACATATTGTTCATGAAGCCATTTGAGCTTAATCTGAAGTGTCCGGACTGAAGAGTGTGTAAATACCAGTGAGCGCCATTGTCTCCCGACACCTCCATATTATTACCCCTTTTCATATTCATCCACACTGCAGGCAGCAAACACACACACACACACAGGCACACAAATGCACCACGATTCAATGTCACAGCTATTTTCATATCATCTCAGCCATGGTTAGTATTCTGTCACAGTGCCCAGTGTAGTATGAAGCAGTGCTCATTTGTATGTTGATAAAATGTAATCTCCCAGGTGCCTGGCTGAATTTGTGAACACTATCCTTCTGACATTTGCAGAATGCCAAGCAACACATTACTCTGCCAGCCAGTGTCAGTGTGTGTGTGCGTGCGTGCGTGCGTGCGTGCATGTGTGTGCGCGTCCTTGCTTATGTGTGTGTTGCAGTGTTTGCTAAAGCAGAACAGAGATAAGATGTTAAAACTTGTCTGATAAAAATTACATTTGACGTCTTCACAACAATGTTGAGACTAACTTAGCAGGTTTGAAGAAGATATTTACTTGAAGTACTTGGATTTTGTTTCGTCGTCTCTCATTATGATGTCTAACGCAGTCAAAATACAACTGGATGACACATTTCACTGACCTGATTAGAGTCCTGAAGCCCTCAGGTTTACATGAAACCTCTATAACAGAAGAGCAGCTGAGGGTGATCTCATTTTTCAGTGGATCGATCATTTTGGAGAAACAGATCGAATGAATACCTCAATGAACCAGCGGTGATGCAGTCACCTTGAAACGTTGTTCCACCCCAAACATTCTGACATCTTGTGATAACATATCTGAGATATCGCTCCCCATGTCAAGGACAGAGTGTTGCTCTGACCGTGATTTCAGGTCGGCCTGCTCACTTACGTCATTAAACTAATTGTGTTATCAGGTAACACCGACCTTCAAAATGTGCCCCGTTTATAATTTATCTGAATGACGTAACTTTGTCAGTGAGCAGAGTTGGATTCAGATTCCTCACACTGTCTTCACATCACCACCATAAAAGCTCTGGTCTAACACAGTCAAACAAGAGTCACAGCAACATTTGCTGGGAAAAGGATCTGTTTTTGAAGCTGCTGACGCGCAAAAGGTTTATTCATGTACACGTTTGTATTAAAGAGAGACATTTTCTGTCTTAATAATACTTGATGTTTGATTCTCTTACTAACATACATACATGATAAGATTCATGATTAAATGATGTTGTTGATGATGTTTTCATGGTTTCCTCAGACAGAGGTAGAACTGTTTGTGATCTGATAGTGATGTGAGAGAAGCCCTGTTCATCGAGAAACAATCCAACGTTCATCCAGGTCACATCCTGTTAGGAATCTGTGTTAGTCTTCATCCTCTGTTGATTTATGTTGCATTTCATTTTGTGAAACTCTTCAAGACATTTGTATTTTTCTCTCTGCATCTGCGCAGTTCCAGCTGAAAGACCAGACAAGGAGCGGAAACAGGACTGAACACTGCGTCGGACTGAGAAAAGGAAAAGAGAGTAACCAGCGTGTGTTGACGTCTGTCTGAAGTCAAGGACGCACTGTTTCACCGGCGTCTTGTTACTGACACTGTTCAGTGGAATTAAGAGTCTGTTGTTGCTCTCCTGCAGAATCATAAATTATCCACTTTCGCTGAGTAAATGTGACTTTAACTGAGACGTATTCATGGTGGTTTGTGTAGATGTGATTCGCTCAGACAGTGAGTACTTAAAACCATGTGACCCGTGTGTCGTGTCTTGCTGCCATATTTCTCAGTCATCACAGTCATCAGAGACAGCAGCGTTTTAAGTAACAGTGTACATCTCTTTTCTTCCATCATCTCTCCATCTTTCTTTCCCTCTCTTGATACACTCACTCCCCGAAGGAGTCGACTGAAACAGGGAGGGGCTGATATCAAAGGTTGTGTTGGATCAGGATCAGAGGGCTCGAAACAAAGTGAGACAAGAAGAGACGAGCAAAAGGAAAAAAGGAAGGGGAAGAGAAATGAGTCCAGGGAGGGATCTGCCATAGTGCAGCAGGACTCAGATGAAAGAAGAGGAGGAAGGCGAAGACAAAGAGAGAGAGAGGACACAAAGTTTAAACCCTGCTGTATTTCTCACCACATGACCAGATGTAACAGGAAATGGGTCGAGTGTCTGTTTAGAGACGCTCACACCTGAAGGTGTAGGCAGACGCAGCTCCATCACCCTCCATCACCAACATGCAGACGCCTTTAACCACAAAGGATCAGGCGACCTGATTATAAGCACTGATTCATGTCAACGTATCACATGACTGTTGTCGTACCAGCAGCTGATTCGTCATCTAAACCCTGGAGTAACTTAACAGAGCAGCAGGAACTATCTTCAAACATGAGTTAAACATAGTGACTCTGATATTGAGAATCAGATTGTGAAGCTTCACTTGAGGTCTTTAATATGTTAATAGAACCCAATATGTCAAAAAGACATGACATAACTACCCGATTAGCATAAATGTGAAGTTCCCAGTGGTTGAATTTTCCCATCACAGTACATGCTGCGGTAAAAACAACATGCATCACACTTTATGTGTAGTAGACTTTCCAACGCATTAGCATTGCTGAAAACACATTTACTGCAAACATATTTGTTATCTAACACTGTCAAGACCCCACTTAGCAATTCAACAACTAAAAGAAAACAGAGTCTCGCAGAACCTGTGCAGATAAGAACAGAATATGGTTTTGGACAGACTATGGTTGGCAGGCTGGTAGTTGTTGCTTTGCATTATTTTTCTTCAGCCCGGCTGGAGTGTTAAAGGTCAAGAGAGACGAGGAGATGTTTACAGCACAAATTACATACAAGCTCAGAAGCCTGGGGAGAGATTTCAGGCTCCAGTGGACCTGACGTGACTCATTAGCAGTAGAAATACTGTAGATCCATCAGAGTGCGGCACTTCACATATGAAGCAGTTTGTTTTCATGGAGAGCTCAGCAGTATATGAAATGAGTCAATGGAAACATGCTCGAAGAAACCGCAGCCACAAAGCAAAGCTCTCTAGTGCCACATTTCTGCTTCTGCTCCAATGTTTCACTGCCTGGGGATGGTTCAAATTAAAGTTTATTTCCCAGCAAACACTTCACTTCACTGGACGAGTTGTCGCGTTTGAAACAGCAAACTGAGGTGAAGCTGCTGTGATAAGAGACAAACAGTCAACAGGAAAAAAAAACATCCATTCAAAGATTTGTCTTTTAATCATGGACAACATCCAAAGTTGTTTTTTCAGCAACGTATGTATTATTTGACCAACTTTACCAGGTTTGTGGTACTGCACCAGCTCAGAGCTGAGATGCTCCCCGTGGTACCTTAAGGCTTTGACTCTTTGGTACCAGGGACATTGATTGCTGTCCTCATATTCTTGAGACAAAGTCAAGTCATACGTTGACAACAGTGTTGTCCCTTGTCACTGATGGTGTCACTGAAGGACTTTCATAGACAGGATCTCAGTGTTTGCAGACAACATGGCATTAGCTGATGGTAACGGTGGTTTCTCTGGGACTTGTTCATGACTCGTAGGATGGAGTGAGAGTTCCACAGGCTGATTGATGCTGCATTAACAGCAACGTAGACTAATGGGAGGGCACAGGGTAGATCCAGAAGACACTGAGACAATGTATCCTGTCCCCAAGAAAGACCTGAGACCAGTGATCAGGAAGATGACACCATACCCACTTCAATCACAGCCTGGCTCTGGTTGAAATGCAGATGAGATGAACAAGATGATTCAGTCAGAGAACAAGTTGCTGACGAGGTAAAGACAGAGGAAATATGAGACCAAGCTCTAACAACGTGGACAGAGAGAAGATAAGAGACGGTACAGAGACGGACTCTACTGAGTCTATCAGCAATTAAGAATCCCGATCTGCCTCCATTCTCCTTGAACTGTATTGGACGACAGGGCCTGTATCTCAGCGTTCAATTGGTCACTGTCAGGACACTGCCAGCACAACTGTCCACCTGAAATCTGGACATTGCTCAATATAATAGATTCCTATTGGTGTCTGCTGGCCAGACAAACGACACCGGAGAGGTGAGAAAACGGCTTATTGATGACTGCCTGAACAGACACACACACACACACACACACACACACACATACACACACACACACGGACACACACGGACATTTCTTACACTCATTCCTCAGAGTCGCTGACAGAGGGAGACGTCAACAGAAACTGAACAGAAATGTGGGTGAGAAGCCAAACGCTGCTGCTGTCAGACAGCTGAGGAGGATACAGATCCAATCCAGTCAATTGAATACATCTACACATATGTGTGTGTGTACATTAGATACAGAAATGTATGTACTGTATACAATTTATATTTATATTTATGGCTCTGTCTCCGGCATCTCCAGTTCCAGTGGGAAACACTAATACATGCATACATAAACAACCACTGCTCTGTCCTGCGGCACACTGAATAAACCAAGTGGATGCTGATAGTCTACGCAATTCTCCTTTAAGTATATTCAAAACGCAAAGCTAATTTGTTTCCTCTACCTCCTGCCTGGCCTCCCCTTGTTTCTGATTAGGAGTAACTGCAGTGTTTTTCCTTCATATAAATGTTGCTGCCTTTAGGTGCGATGAATATTACATGTTTTGCATGAACCTCACATCTAATATAATGTGCACACAGGCTTCATGGGCCTAAATGCACTGTTGGCTACATGCTGACTGCTGGACATGTGACTATGGAACGATACGAGATTAAATACGGTTTCAATGTGGGTCAGATACAGGAAATCTTTCCTGCCACATGCCATTGCAATAAGACCTCACCCCGATGTGTAAACTCTGCTGTTTTACATACATACGTTACATATCATGCATTCATTTCACTGCACCTTACAGTTTTATTATGTTTATTATTATCATCTCATCTTCATCAAAGCACCTTACTGTTAATTAGCATCTTCAGTCCATTGCACCTGACGGTTATTTGCACTATTGGTTATTTATCACCATCCTAACTATTTGTTCTATCTATCTATCTATCTATCTATCTATCTATCTATCTATCTATCTATCTATCTATCTATACATAAGAAATGTTGTTATCTAAACACACTGGTATTGTTAGCATATAGCACAGAGCGCTTCTCAGACCCGGAACAAACAGCATATAAATCATTCCAATATCATCATTAAATTTCACATTAATGTAATTAAAAACCAGTGATGGGGACATTTTATTATCCACTTTACTGTCAACTGCACAGTTTTCTATATGTACAGCTTGCACCACCATTTAAGCAACTCAAAGTCTCTGCACCGTGTGTGTATAATTCATATCCTCAGTATAGTGTGTGTGTGTGTGTGCGTGTGTGTATTTGGACAGTTTGTGCTGTTAGCGCCTGAGGACAACATGCAGCTCATGAATCATAAAGTGACACAATGAATTTTATATGTATGTAAATGGAAACGCAGGCCGAGATGCCACTGTGCTTCTGCTGTCTACACATACACACTTTTATTGTTTCTAACTCTGCTTCCATCCACGCTACACTAAACTGAAACAATAAAGCATCGACGGCCATAGTACGTTGTAAATGATTTTAAAAATGTAATTTAAAAAAATGCTGACCACTGATCGGTTAATTGATACATGCTGTGGATCGTGCCAAACCTTAAAGCGTATATTCATCTCGTGTATTCATTCATTCATTCATTCATTCATTCATTCATTCATATTCTCCCTCTTGTGTTGAATTTCTGTACATAAGTGTGACTTTGTTGGTCCAGAAAATGAATCATGAGGGAAGGGAGGTACCTTCTTTTTAATACCCTTCCAACCTATCTCCACTGATCCTGCATGATGACTCCAGACTCACACTGAACTGACGTTCACCTACTCAGACAGTTGTGATGAGTTTCCAGAAAACTTTTCCAACCATTTCCTGCTGTTGCCAGAGTTCTTTTCATGACACGACTATTTCTGCTGCCACTGTTAGTGGCATGTGAATTTCTCTCTTGGAGTTGAGTATAATTCTTATTCTGCTACAGTGTATCATTCAGTCTGGGTCCTGCTCTGCTCTTCATTACAGCCATTCATGAGGTCAGTCAGATCCTCCAGAACAATATGGACACAGACAAGAGACTGACTCCAACACGCAGACAGAGCGTTGCCATTCCAGCATAAGAAACTATAAATGGATCTCTTAATTAAGGTCCCTTAGACCCACATGCGTCGCTAAAGGCTGCTGAGAGAGTGAGGGCCAAGAGAGGCACAGTGAGACAGACAGGCAGGGGGAGGGAGAGACGGACAGAGTTCACATTCTGACAGGCAAACAAACACACAGATTTATATAAAGTGTTTACGAGGATTCGTTTCATACAAAATAAAATGAAAATACTAACTACTACTCCTTCAAAAAGACACTATACTCTATTGCAGGGGTGGCCAATACGTCGATCGCGATCGACCGGTAGATCGCGGCAGTACTGTGGGTAGATCGCGTGCCAATTACAAAAAACATTCCGCAAATTATGATGCGACCACTCCGACCTCTAACGAGTGTCCCCATGCACCTGCCCACATTTGGAAACTTAGCGTCATAGCTCGAGACGCGATGTCAGGAATGCGTTTGACAAACGGTTTAAAGACTGGAGACATGGAGCTGAGATCCAGACCTCATGGAGAGTTTGACAACTTCCTCACAGAGGAACCACAACCACACAAACACAAGGACATGTGCCACCTCTTTCATTACTGCATTATTTGTTGCACATATTTTTCCAAATTCCATCCCACCATGACCGATGATCATATGGTAGTCTGCTTGTACCTGTCAACCAGTGCAGTGCAAGTCATCAGAAATGTATTGTGCCATAAAGGTTTTATATAAACAGTACACACACACACACACACACACACACACACACAAACATAGCATATTTTACAGCAGGTAGATCGTTTTGACCTGGTCATTGTAAAAGTAGCTCACGCGCTGAAAAAGTGTGGACACCCCTGCTCTATGGTATTACACACAGCCTAACACCTGGTGTAGGTTAAATAAATCTAAAATGACATATGAACTAAACTACAGATACATAGTACATACAGAACATACAGAAATATTAGAATACTCAAATAATGAACAGGTAAACATGCAGTAAGACATTGCTGTACACTCCCTGGTCTGATATACCGTACAACACAGAACCACAGAACCCAGATCAGCGGCTATAACCAATAACAATGGACTAAATGACTAAATGGTTGTTGCTTTTAAACGTGATCAGAAAGAGCATCGTCTGCTGTGTAAATAAAATCAGCTGGAAGACAGTTGAAGCTTTGAGCTGACAACTTTATTATTTTGTTTCACTGTTGCTGCGGCTGTAAATAAAAACCTCCGATTAACTCAGTGTAAACTACCTGCACCTGAACCACCTGGACGAGAAGGACAGTTCCCTCAGGAGTTGTGTCAGACCAAGGAAAAGAAAAAAATAACAATAATAATAATAACTTGCTCCTCCTGCCGATGGGCTGGTTAGTGTAGGTCAACACAGCATGATAGGAATCTCTACAGAGTTTAAATACAAACAAGAACGTACAAACGCACATGGCTGATGTTCATGCAGACGGGCAAATGTGTCGCGCACTGCGGAGAGAAATGTTTACCAGGAATCAATAACAGATGTGATGGTTAATTATTGATTTCAGCAGAGTAACGTCTCTGCTGTCAACAGCAGTGAGAGATGTACAGGCAGAAAGACAGGCTGGCAGCTGTAGACATGCCACTGTCACTCCTAATAAACCATGGCAGCCTGGTGACTAATTAGCCATAATTTTGCTCATAGGGGCTTTTGAGGGAAATGTTTGAAACTCTCGCCCGAGTCACAGATTTGTTCTGCCAGGAGGAATGTCACAGCCAGGCTGGGGCTAAGCAGTGCTGGCACCGCATCCCGAGATGTTGGCATGTGTCGTCAAAAACTGCCTAATGGCCCCGAGCCCTGGAACTACTCGACAACAGTCGCAGACAACTTCAGGGAGAACATGGCTCCATCTTTGGCTGCCAGTTTCTCCCCTCTACTGACCTTGATGGAAATGAGAAGTTTGTTGGTGTGAATATCCTCCAAGGATGTTCCCAGGACGGATATAGAGGCAGAGGCTTCGTTTAGACAGTAGCTGTTTAGGAATGTGAAAAGGTTATCAATCTGCAGCACACACACCAGTGACTGCTGGGAAACCAGGCAGAGGAACAGAGAGGTAAGTTTCACAATCAGCTCAGTGCTGGCAGGATGATGTTGTGTCTGTGTATAAACACTCCAAATAGAAAAACAAACCCACTTTGCAGATAGTTTCCACATTCAGCTTTCTGCTCGTTTTGCAATAGCGATGTCTGTGACAGCAGTTATGAAGTACGGCTTAAAATTGCACTGGGTTGTAAATAACGACTCTCCACTCCATTTGCTGCAGCAAAAACGAAATATCTCAGGAGAACAGAGCTGACGCTGCTTATAGCAAGACAATATTTATGGAGAAGTTATAAATCACCAGGCAGTTTCGAGATGTCAACATTTCACATTTTTGGAATTTAAATGTCACAAAGGCCCTTGGTGAATTACAGTGAGAGTAAACACTAGAAACCTACATATTATTTTGAATGTTAAGATAATATGTAGTCTGGTAAATGGTCTCAGCTTTACATTCTGGATCAGATTTTGTTATAGTATTATATATATATTGTCTGTCTGTAATATAACCCCTGGGTTCCGTGTTTAAGTTTAACTCCTTAAACACAAGTTGAGCAAAGACTCTGCAAATGAAAATCTGAGGGTTCACCAATTAAAGGGAACATGCCAGTCTAACGAGTGTGCTTCCCCTGAGTCACTCATAGAGCTTCATTTAAGTTATTGGATGTTAAGTAGAATGTTTTTCTCCCATGTGTCTTAAAAGTCGTTGCAAGTAAAATCAGAAAGAAAAAGCAATTACATGTATTTTTAAACCTAAGCAATAAGATGTATCCTACTGGTCCAACCTAAACTGTCTGACGCTGTAGAGCCTTTGCTGTAGTTGGAAAGTTCTTCAGTATATCGGGACTATCAGAAGAATTAGATGACTGACTGAGGAAACCTTAACTCCACGACTTAGATAATTCATATGAGCATTATTGACTCCATTTAATTGGTATACTATATCAGTGAAAACAAAAACAGAGGAACACACGGCCTGTCTATATGACTCATGTTCTGCCGTATACATAAACAAGCCTTCTATCCACGTCAGCTACCAGAAGTTGACTGATCTCTCATTGCTTCAGCTCGGACAGTGTTGATGTATATTATCCCAAACTTAAACACTAAAGATGAAACGTTTAATAATATGCAAAATGGCAGATCATTTCCTGTCGTCTGCACCCATCTTATCAAAGGAAACTCAATTCAGCCGCTTGTTGTGACAAATAAAACTCTGGAATCTCGTTTTTTCCGATGTCGTTCCCTTGTTCTCTGCCCAGAGCTCATTACCTCAGGTGAAGGACGAAGAGCAGACAGGTAAATTGAATCTGAGCTAAGCTAAGCTCCGTCTTTACCATATTACTGCTGACGCCGCACTAATCGGCCATCTTTAATAGAGTGAACGAGTGCTTCACGTCACTGCTGACTTTCTCAGTAAGAGAAAAACAAACCCATTACTAATCCTGTACCTTACCGTTCAGGACCATAAACACAAAATGTCTACTAACAACTATCAACTAGCCTGATGAAGTCTGGGTTTATCAACACATCCAGCTCAAAGCAGCAGGTTCATGAGAAAGGAAGAGGTTTGAATGACAAAGCACTGATTAAGTTGTGTATTTCATATGACAAATTAAACAGCGATACCTGCAGGGTCATTTAGGTGCACAGCACAATCTGCTGCTATAATCTGGAAATGGAGATTATGGAGACTTAGATTTAGACTTAACCTGCTGAAACACATTATTATGGTAATAGTCTAATTAGACTGTATTTGTATTGGTTTTGTATCTAGATATATCCCATATGGGCAAAACTGCTTCGCTCCCTGCTCTGCATAAATAAAACCTAATGATCCGTATGGAAAATCACGTCACAGTTAAACTGATTTCCATCATGTGCATTACAAAACAGTGCACAGTTCCGAGTGGGTTTGTGTAACGGCAAGCGGAGGCAGGCCCCGTGTGTGTAGTGGTGGAGGCATTGTTGTTGTGAATTGACTGTTTATTTTGCTCACCCGGGTTTATGCACCACCCGCAGAGATCATAACAGTAATTTACATACTGTTTGCCTTCTCAATGTCGCGCACATTTTAACATTCTCTTCTTGTCTAATCGGGAAGCAGCAGAAACAGCAGCACAACCCTAACCCTCTGAGTGAGTCCTGTACATACAGAGGGAGTCAAACATGACCAGATCTGACCCCACAGTTAAGTCATCAAACTTCCAACTCAACACTTCAACAAAGGTCAGTTTGTTCATGGCTGGAGAGAAGATGGAGCAACAGAATTACAGATCTTTAAGCCTTTCACTGCTGCACACTGATACAGTTATGACTGCTGTGGGGTTAAAGTTAACGTTAGCTGCTGCCTTTGTTACCGTTCATAAAACACAGCTGAATGTGTATAGCTCTGCATCACAACAAACTTTATCTGACGCAGTGAGGTCAAGACCTCAGCGTCTACAGCAAGCAAATTGGTATCGTTGATTAAATGTGTAACTGTCCTACATTAAAAAAAAGAGTTCCGGAACAATCAAACAATCAGGAACGTTCAGCTCTGCAGCCCCACCAAAAACTTTATTTAGACCCTGAGATGGAAACAAAACAAACTCGTCCGATGCTGTAAATGAGTTCTGTACCTGCGCTGTAAACATAAAAACCTTTTTTCTCTCTTCTACTTCAATCTAATCACCAACCTTTCACTGCACCTTGAACGCACCATAAACACATGGTACAGAGTCTGTGCAGGTGTTTTTCCATCGACGGATTACACCCTCACTTTTCACCTACACTTTTATAAACCTCCTGGCGTGTCTGAGTCTCTCGCTTCTCTTTTTTCTCAGGTTTTATTTTTCTTTTCCGGGCATCCTGCCCATTCCCCTTCACTTCACTCCTCTCATCCAGCCAACACTTCAACTTCAGTCTGTCAAAGGAAAAAAACCCTTTAATTAAGTTTACTGCTCTGGAGACTCGTTCACTCATCTCTCTCCCTCTCTCATCTTATTCTTGTCTCCCGCTTCGTAACTCTCTATATCACCTTTTCTCTACTCTCTCCCTCACTCCCTTATTCTACTCAGCTTTCTCTCTTTCTCCCGAGTTCACAACATCCCTCTATCCTTCCATCTCTGCCGGGGAGCATCTCTCCATCCCACTCACATGTCCATCATCAGGGAACGACAGGAACTACATTTCTCTTCTTCTCCCTTCCCTCCACTGCCTGTCAGCTCACATCTTCTGTTCCCGGGACTCTGGTTGGCACAGAGCAGATGTTTAACAGCTGTTGTGGAGCAGACAGATTCCTGGGTTTTGTCTGTTCAGCTCCCTGACCGGCCTGCCCTCTGTCAGTCAGTGAGTCAGTCAGTGAGTCAGTCAGTCAGTCAGAGAGTCAGTCAGTCAGTGAGTCAGTCAGTCAGTGAGTCAGTGAGTCAGTCAGTGAGTCAGTCAGTGATTCAGTGAGACAGTCAGTCAGTCAGTGAGTCAGTGAGACAGTCAGTCAGTCAGTCAGCCTTTCACATCATTCTGTCTCCGTCTTTGTGTTGTCTGGTGTCAACAGGTTCGACTTTGGCTCCTGGACAAACACCTGAGTGTGCAGGCCAGTGCATAAACATCATGATTATCAACACAAATCTGATATAAACAATGACACTCATTAAATCTAATGTTAAATCTGACAGCTTTGTGTCTCCCCATATCTCTCTCTTTGCCTTAAATCAGTCATTGTTAGATTAACAGATGATGTTTCATGGTTGTGTGTGGGCTGCCGCTGTGGTACTGTTACTGTTTACACTGTTACTGTAGCTGTATATGATTATTTTACATTAAACTGAAGTGGCAGCACTGAGAATGACCACATGACTTTCTGCTTCAGTGGTCATGAGACGGGTAAAAAAAAAAAGAGGCAATTTAGAAAATCTGTTTCAATCCGTTTCTCGTTATGACGCTTGATTTAACGATCCGCAGCAAAGTAAAAACCAGTGAGCGTGAAATCTTCACTGTGATCTGCCATCATGCACGCGTGCTTCTTCTTACTCCTCCTCCAGTGCTGTTAGTTACTGAATAATGTACTAATAAACACCTTAAAGAGTAACACCAGCATCTCACTGTTTCCCAGAGAAGTAGTTCCAATGCTTCGTCTTGTTTAAGATGATTTATGATATGACATGATATATGAGAGGAACACTGATGGAAGCCAATTTCTTCTCTGGACTGGACAGGGTGGACGGGTGTGTGCAGTCAGGGGCTGTATATCAGTGTTACGCGTCATGACAGGGCATATTTATGGACCACAACAATATCTATCACACAAAACAACTGTCCTGACTATTCCACTGCAGAGGAGGGATCTACAGCCGCTCTGATTTAACCAGAACGCCATTTTCATTCACCTCCAATTCATCAACTTCGACTTCTGACTGATTCTCTTTCCTTTTTCCTTTTCAATTAGTAACCCAATCAATGACAGCTCCACCTTATACAAAATACCTTCAATTAAACCAATGACTGGGCCAGTGTTTGTATTTGCTTTTTAATGCACCTAATCAAACAGCTGGTGGAAACATCGGTTTGTCTGGAGTGGGTTTGTTCAGCCCCCACCCTGCCCCAGCCCCCCGTGAAAACAGCAGTTTCAGAGATTATATCTCCTCATGGTAGTGGAGCTTTTATCTTAAGCAGCTTTCGACCAGAGATCAAAGAGAATTATCAGAAAAGTCTATTAATCAGCAGCAGATTTTACCTTCTGATAACATCACATCCTCTCGCTCAGAGTTGGACGTCTTTAATAGACCACTTGCTAAACTGTCGGCCCACAAACCCTTCTCTGAACGTTCTGCTTTCATGTGAATGAGCAGAAGTGTCAGTGTGCAGGCGCTGAGTGGCTTTTAGCTTTAGCTTCTGTCAAATGGAGTCAGCGGCAGCGGCCCGTGAGAGAGTTGACGTGTGCTGTGACCAGAGGGCAGATTCAGTCCTCCATATCATCTGTGCACAATTCACAATTCAAGAAACTGAAAATGATTTTATAGCCAGCGTATAAAGCCAGTTCATCAGGAGGCAGAGTGCGAGTATTACAAATAAAATTTGACTGGTTGATAACTCATCCCTGCTTACGCCTCCATGTTGATCCTTTTCCCTCCGGTTTTCATTTCATATATCAAAAATCTAAATATCTCCTCCTTGCTTTCTTCTTACCTTTTAAACAAGTCACATTAAACAAACACACACACGCACACCCTGTGTGTTTGTCGACGAGCTGAATCTTAGAAGCGACACACACTGACTCAAAAAGCAGCACAAGAAGAAAAACCTTTCATAGCCACGATGCGTCCCTCTGACAGACGGCAGCACGTCCTCAGGCCGACGGGGACGCTGGCGGAGAGGACGAGATTTCACCAGAGTATTCAGACCACTGAGCAGACACACCAGCTGGGTTTTTATATCTGCTCTGCTCACTTCCCCTCAACTCATCTATGGGTTGTGCATCATCACATTTATTCCACTTAACCATTCATTCAGTCACTGAAATCTGAATAGTGAATCAGGCCTCAGCACAAAGACAAGTCTGACATTACCCCTGCTGCTCCGATGCAACAGTGCAGTGAGTATTAGGAAGCAGGTCTGGTGCCACCGCTTTTAAACAACATCCTGCCTCTGCAAATGTTTCCAGAGGCAGGTTGTAGCCCGCCATGTTTGCTTAATGTGTCATGGATTCATGACCTCCTCAGGCATCTCTGCACACAAGAGTAGAGCGGTTCACAGAAAGGCCACTGCTGCATAATCAGCTCGCACGACAATACAGTCGCTTTCCCCACATCAATGTCAAACTAGAAAGAAAAGAAAGAAAACTACTTCCACTACAGGGTTGAGCGGTGAATATATGATCATCAACTCCATGAAATGAAGCTCATTTAGGATAAATCATACTGCAATGATATGTTCTGATGAAGTTACAGTTACAGGCAACAGTACAGAGACGATAACGGTTTAAAGACTACAACGTGGAAAAGTCCATAACAGCAGAGAAGGCCTGTGTATGACCTGGATGTCACAATCACAGGTGAGATGCAGAGGTTTTATCAGTCACCGTCTGCCTCCAAAGGTCAAACAGTTCTAATTAATTAACAGTTCTCATGATGATTTCCATTGTGGACCTAAACACATATATTAGCACACATTAAAATGGTGCCAGTTACTGTCATCATCATCAAAATCAGCAACATCAGCAGCATCGTCAACATCATCATCAGCAGCAGCAGCAGCAGCAGTAGCAGTATGCAGATGTGTTTTAACAGCTGTTCAGAATAAATCCCACACAAAGCCTGTGTGCGCTCTAACTCGTTGTATTGATTGCATTCTGCATGTATGTTACAGCTCTCCGAGAGAAGACACAACAACCTCACTCCAGACAACAGAGGCATAACACTCTCCCCAAGGTAAAACTGTTGATCACAGATAAAAATAACTAAATTAAAGTTAAAGGCCACTGAAGGGACAGATGTACACAGGAACACATAGCACATGGTTAAACAACAACTTAAGTTGTAAGATCATAGCCTATGTTTAACCAACCCAAAAGGAGACTACGAATGAGACAAATAAATAAATATAAATGAAATAACTAAATAAAGATAAACAGTTTCTTCGTGCACTGGTTTATCCACAGCTGCTGTGAGAAATATAACATAAAGAGTGAATCATCACCGGAGCGTAAACCCTGTTTAACTCGACTTGTGAGCACATTCTCTCACAGCTACTCTCTGTGAGCTCTGAGGGAAATACAACGCAGTGTTGGGTAGCAGTAAATCTGGATTTGTCTTACAGCATGACCATCTTCTGAACATACTGTGTGTCTGAGTGTAAGCATGTGTGTCTGAGTGTGCAGACACTGTGCGTGTGTGTGTGTGTATTCTTTCTTGTTTACCTGCTGCTGGCTCAGGATGAAGAGTCAAACCGCAGCAGCACATTTCAGTCCAGTGTTTACCTGAAGTACAGAAAACAAATTCAGGACAAATCGTCTTCAGCAGTGTAAACACTCACAGTCATACCTGTTGAAAGAAAACATTTACTGCAGAGAAATGTAAAGAAATCTACACTATGTGAAGTTTTTCAATAATCAGATTATCAAAATAAAACACTGTGGCTTCTGCAGCGGGCTGACTCCAAACAGACATGAAACAGGCTAATAGGCTAACAGGCTAACCCCACAATATCCTACTGCTCAGCTATGAGCAACACTCCGACTTTCAGGCGTGAAATGTAACTAATAATTCAGGTACTTTAAATACATTGTGTTGTACTTTACCTCCAAATGTGTCATGCTACTTTACAGTTCATATCAAGACAATAATCAAAATGCAACACTTAAGTTAATGATTAATTTAACCACCCAAATAATTTACAGACAACACAACACAATATCAATATTTTATACAATGTTAAAGACATACAATTGTTTTTATACTTTACTTTGTATAAATTGTGTATATATTGTTATTTTTTTTACACTGGCAGGAACTGTGCCAATGTGTGCAAACATACAAATACATAATAAAAATGAAACAAATTAAAACAAATAAGAAATTTAATATGTATTAACCAAGTGTAAAGTAAATATTTTTGAACATGGGACTATAAAGTCTGAGCAGTGTCATTTATTTACTTTATTTACTTACTGTTTATTTTCTGTTTTCACATTATTACGATATTCCTGCATTTCAAACTAAAGGACTAGCTAGCTGCTGACGCTAATGGCTAGCCGCACACACATACACATACACAGTATATATGTCAAACAAACGGCTAGCCATTAGCGTCAGCAGCTGGCTTCAGCTTTAGCGGTTAGCCATGAGCATTAGCACGTGCGTTCAGGTGTGTTTACACTCAAGTTTCATGTGTCGGTGCCGGTGTCGGTGCTCTTTGACCTGACGGTGACCCGGTGGTGTTGACTCTCTTCCCTCCACCTGTGTCGCAGCGCTTCCGGCTGCTCTCGCTCATGAAAGACGTCATAGTGGCGACACGGCGCCGCTCAGAGCGCCCCCTGCTGAACACAGGCCATATAACCACAACAGTTTACATCGATCCAAATAAAGAGAAACAAGCCGCTGTGCGTAGCTGGTTAATGATTAACAGTGATTAATGAATCATTATTAATTGATGACTTAATTAGGTTGTCAGTGAGTCTCTGCAGATAATTCTGCTTTTAAACTAAATATCTGTGATCTTCTTATTTCTAATGGTGGTGGGCGGAGTTAAGTTTTGTTGACACTGGATGTGTTGATTGTGGTGTAAAGCACAGTGAAGCGTGTCTACTGACACGTTGTCTTGGAGTTGTCATGGAGATGAAAAATGAATATGGTCATCATAAAATTGTAATCCATCCTGAGTGTGGACGCAGTCACACAGCCACGCCTGTAGCAGGTGGATGAACAAAAAGCATATGAACGTATCACTGCAGGTCTGAGCTGTAAACCACTGATCACCTCACCATGTCCATAGTTCCCCTTTCTCCCAGTCGGACAGGTGATCACTGTGTGTCACTGTGTGACACTGTGAGTCACTGTGTGTCACTGTGTGTCACTGTGTGTCACTGTGCGGTGGCGGCGGCGCAGCAGTGACCACACAGCTGTGGAAACGCCAGTGCAGCGGGTCAGAGCAGGATGAGGGATGATGTTAGCTGTTAAAACAACCCGCCCGTCCCCTCCTGATGACCTCTCTGCACTGACCCTCTGTGTGACCCCTCACTGTTCACCAGTGATGCAGAGGGAGGAGGCGTCCACACAGATAATAGTCTCTGATGAGTCAAGGCCTCCCGCTCACTGCCTGTCTCTCTCTCTCCTCATATGTCTGTCACTGCGTCTATACATACATACATACATACATACATACAGTTCATACATAGAGTACATAGAGTACATACATACAGTACATACATACATACATACATACATAGAGTACACACAGTACAGTACATACATACAACGCTGTCTGACGTTCTCTGAGTAAACAGATGATGATGTGTTGTGCAGTAGAATAGAATAGAACATAAGCTCCTGTTGTCTCCGCTCTGATAACGACAGCTGAAGCACATACAGTATCTACCAGCTTCTAACTCATCCCTCCATCTTTCTCCTCCAGTCACATTCATCCTTCTCTTTCGTTTTGTTCTGCTTGGTCTCATCATGTCTCATCATGTCTCATCCCCCTCTCCTCTCTGACTGACCCCTGAGGTCTGCCAGTGGAGCTGACTTGTCATGAATCATTTGGTCGGTGGCGACTGAACACGTCGTCTCTTCCTGCTTCCTGCGTCTCACCCCCCCCCCCCCCCCCCCCCCCCCCCCCCCCCCCCCCCCCCCCCCCCCCCCCCCCCCCCCCCCTCCTTCCTCTCTCCCCTTCCTCTCCC
>JAFBJQ010002283.1:0-13265 GCA_016785345.1 Trinectes maculatus
TGTGTGTGTGTGTGTGTGTGTGTGTTGTGTTTGAGAAGAAGAAAAGGGATCAAACCATGACAGCGTCAAGAATCCATCCCTGCAAGCCCACTTTCTGGCAGGAAGTTAAACCAAGACAAGAAGCAGACACACACACACACACACACACACACACACACACACACACACACAGTCCTGACTACTGTCTCCCACAGGAAAAAAAAAGAAATACTGTTTCCCTGCTGTTTTCTTTTTTTTACCCGAGAGGCAGAGCTCGCCTGCGTCGGCCACATCTCTTCCAGGAAGCTATAATTATCACCAAACTGATGCAGATTACCGGAGGGAGAGGGAGCGGGGGGGAGATTCAGTGGTGCGGCTTGCGAACAATGGCGCAGAAAATGGTAGGCTTGATATTGAGGTCACAAAATCAAGGCAAATGGAGCCTAAATGGGTTGATTGTGTGCGACTCGCAACACATCCACCGTGCCGAGCCAACGGAGACAGAAGGTTTTGTCCTTGGCTGCTATTAGCATTTTGCACAAGATGTGCTACTGGTAATTACATTTACCACTGAAGAGCACTCGGACGGTTTGAAAAGGCAGAGAAGCAGATCCGTGCTTATCTGTCTCCATTGTGCCCCAGTAATGACATTGCTGTTGATTTAATTAGGAACATGGAGAACGTTACCTTCATGGCGTAGGCAGGCGTGACCAAATGGGCCGCGGGCCATATTTGGACAGCTTGGGGCCAAATGGTGTTGCGTTTCCACGCGGCTCGTATAACGCCGGGCGCCGTTTGCTGCGAGCGGCGGAGATCAGAGATGTTATGGTAAAAGGATTGTGTTGGCGCAGAGATGAAACACATATGGTGGCGCTACAGTGGTGGACTCACACACACACATGGGCAGATGGAGTAACCCAAACATGCAGGGCTAAAATATAAACACCAGGATTGTGTGGCTCATGTCAAAAGTGAAAATGTTTGGAACCAGTCTGACAAGACAACGCCTCCATCGTCCAATCCAATCACCTCTATCCCTCCTGTTCATCGCCACACCCTCTGGTACACATTCTGTCACACACACACGCACGCACACACACACACACACACACATGAAGATATTGTTTTGCCACAGTGAGCAGCGCAGCCTCTCCCCTGCTCTCCTATCACCTGGTATATCTGGATTGCGACACCTCCTGCGGGTTCAGTGACCTTCAGTCGCCGAAGTACTGCCAAACATTGTATGGCGAAACGACTCAGAGGGAAGTCAGCTGAGACTGTGACTTTAAAAAAAAAATAAAAATACTTGTATAGTTATATTACACATATCACATGTGTCCAATACTGCTCTGCTATTGGAACTTGATGTTTAATGTTGAACTGTTAGCACTGCAGCAAACAGCTATTTCAACAAAAACAACTGCACAGGTCCAGAGGTGTGGGGCCCTGTTTGGCACCCAAGGGCCCTTAAGTCACTTTTACAAAGAGCCACCTGGAGGCAACTGTGTGTGTGTGTGTGTGTCTGTGTGTATTGCCATGAGGCATAGGTGCAGGTTACGCATCCGACACACCCACATCCTTTTTATAGAAGCAAAACCACACAGCAGACAGTGTTGCGTTTGTACAGCGGGAGAACTGTGAAACGGCGTCACCTGCAGTGTATACACTCGACTTGGCAGGAGCTCAAAAGTCTGCGAGCGCCAATGGTAAAGCAACATGGCCGCCCATTAGTGGACTCTGTTTACTCAGTGTGCTCTTAACCCCGGGGTCTCTCCTGTCAGAATAGCCCCACTGTGGACTTGAAGACTTCTCATTGGGCAGATTTCAGACACCATCTAGGACAGTACATTTACTCCAGTGTGCGTTAAACTGGCTAAATTGGCTAAATTATGATCTAATTGTATCATTGTTTGAGTTTTGTGTGTTGTATAGGGGGTGGTTGGGGCATGTGATGCACCCATCCATTATATAAACTGTCTCCAGGTTATAAACACACCCAGAGTACGCAGCGATGACATGAAGTCATTCAAACAGCTTAGAGCGGCGGCGTTGTTAATGATCCCACTGCTGCATCTCAGTATGTGCTGTGAAGTGAGATGCAGATTGATGCAGTGGAATTTACGAGGCGGCCATATTTATGGGAAAAGGGGCTGCACCAGATTACTGGGAAAAATGCAGTGATTTTCTGTTCTCACTACACCGTTTAGTGTAGATGTAAGCATGTAATCATGCAGATACGTGTTGTGCTGCACATCTATGTGTATAAATACCAGCGGAATAAGTTGCCTGATGTCAGGAGGAGAGTCACCACTTTAATGTGTCTGCAACTATAAGTGAAAAATAAGCATTTCTTATTTTGATCATCTTAGGATCCAAACTGCAGGAGACCAACAACACCAATATGGAATCGTTAGGCAAATCAACACTTAATAATATATATTTATATTTTTCTGCATTTTTTACCAGGCTAAATATAAATAAATTAGAATAAATTGCATGTCAGAAAACATTTTACATTTACTCCAGTTCCACTGCTGAAACACCGAGTAGAGAACGCTGTATCCACACATTCGTAATATAGTCACATTATATGTGAGTGTACGCACATAAATAATACGCAGCTGCTTTAGGGAGATAATATTCATATTCATGTGTGTGTGCGTGTGTGTGTAAAATGAAATATGTGTCTGTGTTTTTCCAACAGCTGGGATGTGAGCCACCTCAACTTCCTGACACTGAGCTACAAGTTTTAAAAAAAAAAGAAAAAAAGGAAAAAGTCGGAACGACAACAATGAATGAGGCCTTTGTTTTTCCGTCACCACCACAGGGACCGTGTGTGTAATGGTGTGTGAGCCATGTTATTGTCACTGGTTTACACATTCGCTTTACCTTCTTAAGTTAAGCAGAACTAAAAAGCCTTTGATAATAAACCTGTGAGTTACAACAACTCATCCACGTGAGAAACTCATATAGATCCGTGTGATCTATACGATCAGAAATCAATAGGAGTGTCTGTGGTGTTTTGTCTGTCTGTGCTGAGGTCAGCAGGAAGTTCCCACAGACCCGCACAGTGTAAACACAGCTGGGTGTGTGTGTGTGTGTGTGTGTGTATGTGCGTGAGTGTGTTGGAGAGGTAATTGTAAGTTGTGGAGGTGGGGCGGAAAGCAAGGGCATTTAGGTCAGTGGCTAAATTGATGGGGAGACGGGGGTGGCGGGTGGGGGAGGGGGGGGGGGTCGATCTTTGGGGGTTGAGGAAGTTGAAAGAAACAGTTGTGGGAAAAAAAAAAGTTTGAGGGAGCTGGAGCCTTAATGTTAATGTGCAGAGCTGGAAGTAAACAAGAAGGCAGGGCCCTGTTTGGTGTCCAGTGTCAGTTTACACTGTGTGTGTGTGTGTGTGTGTGTGTGTGTGTGTATGACACAAACCAAAGTTTGTCATATTGTGACTCAGTGTTGTCCTTTGTTAGACTCTACCTGCCTTGTAAACAGTAGTTTGTACTGCATGCGCTTTGTTGTTGTTGTTGTGAGTTTAACTAATCAGTGTAGTATAAAATGTGTGCGTTGAAATAACTCCCCGCAGACGACAGTAAACATGTGTTTTTGCTTGTTTGAAACAGTATGGTGCGTGGGTGTCGGTGTCAACAAGCCATCAGCTGCCTCACCGGGAACAGGTTGGATTATATATACTATACATAGATACTATATATATACTATATGTTACGGCAGGTGGTATAGTATAATTGTTGGGTGTGTGCGTGCTGGTTTGTGGTGAGACATAGTCAGCATGTGTGTGTGTGTGTGTGTGTGTGTGTTATTAAAGCCACGACCATGTCAGGGTCTCTGTGAGGTTTATGGTGAGGAGAGGAGGGAGTGGCGGAGATGTCGTGACGCTTGTTTTGGAGCAAATAGAAGCAGGCGAGTGGGTGGGTCGGGGGGGGGTCAAAGGGCAGAGTTCAAAGGCCACACGGTGGCAACTGGGAATGAGAAAGCGGAGCTCTTTCAGAGTTTCTCTGAGGGTGGAGACGCTTTGTTTAACAGGCAGAATTATTTTGGGAAGCATGCTCTTTATCCATGGTCCTGTGGCCTCAGGCCTCCACAGGACGTCTTCTAATTCGAGGTTTATGCAATGGGAACTATTCTGCGTTAATACATAATGCATCACGTAGCTTATGTCTTATATAAAGCGAGTTGGAGACATTTACCTCCTACACCTCATCTTATACTGTGAGGAGCCGGGAGCTCAGTGGAGGCGCAGCCTACACGGAAAGCCAACACACACACACACACACACACACACACACACACACACACACATATATCTGCACAGTCACATGTGATGATCAGATGAGATCAGACGGGATCCACTGCGGCATTTCTCCGTTGGAATAGGGAAAAACACTTCTCTGTCTCTGAGTGTGACAGCTGTGATGGGAAATACAATAACAGTGAAAGCACGAGTGACAGCTTTCGGATTATTCCAGTGACTGTGGAAATCCACTTGGGGGCCGGAAAAAATACTAGATCATGGAAAAAGCATCATTTAAAAAAAAAAAGAGGCCTCACACTCATGCAAAGTTTGGAATATTACTCATCATACTGTATCACAGATGATGGCAGGTGATAATCTTAAAGAAACAATATTGATTAAGATACTGTTTTATAGTACTGTAAAACACAACAAAGGCAACATGTACAAACTGCGGGGCACACAAGCTGAATTAAATGAAGCAATGGCGCCCCCTGTCTCTTCATGAGTGATCACTTTCATGCACAGTATGAAAACAGGAATTAAATGAGCAAACAGTAAGACAAACAAGATTACTGATTTATTTCTTTTAATATGCTGAAAATGTTCATAAACCTCATCTTCTGCATTCATTAATATTTAGTCACACAACAAATATACAATACTATGACTTGACTGCTTTTAAAATATTTCCATACGAAAACAATAAAACAGAAATCAGAGAAGTCAATGGTGGCTCAAATAAGAAATCAGCAAGGGCTAGGACGACATAGTGTGAAAGATTAATCTCTCTATTATTATGTTTTGTGTCATAAAATGTATTGGTGGACTTGTAAATTGACAGCAATATTGAATATGAACACAAACTATTAGGTGATGTTTGCTACATACGTATGCTCAAAATCAATTAATCAGCACAAATGCTCAAAACAAAAAGACATCTCTGCTTGCGGATGAAACATTTAGCACACAAATATTTTACAAACTATTTCTTTTATTTCAGAAATTATATTATCATAACAATCAATTATCATTAATTGGGAATATGTTTAAATATGAACCCTCCTCTAAACACATATTTACAAAATTCACAGTGATTTTGGTGCATTTTGGTTATAATATCATGATGCTATGCCCCCCACCCAATCCCATAACAAACAAACAAACAAAAAGTTGGCTAATCCATTTACATTAACGCAGTGCAATAATGCAGCATGCTATGAAGCTATGTCTGTGAATGTTACAAATGCCAATAATCAAAGTCCCTCATAATCAGTGCACTCTACCAATTATCTGCAATCAAACCAAATTAAGCATCTATACTGTGTATAACAGAATAGACAAGGTCAGACGTTTCATGGAGGCTCTTCTGGAAGGATGTTATTCTGCTAGGCCAATTTGAATAAAAGGCTTTTGGGGTGAGAAGCGTAAAATTACATTTCTCAACATGACCACTAAAAGAGTCTTGTGAGAACTGGAATGTCAGTAGGATTGTAGCAATAACAGAGGGGTGCTCCCTTTCACTCCATCTTCTGGGGTATGCACCCTTCCATCTCCAACACCTCGGGCCATCCCTCAAATTTGTTGGTATTTGCGTTGTTTTTTATGTGCTGAAGAGGGAAACACAACACACAATCATAATGTGTTAATTATGAAACCAGAGAGCTTGCATCATCTTTAAGAGGTAGGGGATATAACCATTATATATCCTGAATAATATTCTGTTCAAAGTCTGAGGCTGTGCAAATAATACAATGCACAGCAAATAACAAAGAAGAACAGGACAAGTTTTGTGTTTAGCCAAGTGCACAGTGTGAAGCATTAGTGGTCTTTGTTCAAATAGACTGTATGTTTACACATGCAATAATTACAGTATTGACAGAAGAATGTATTTAAAGAATGAATGGTATGTTTTCCATTTTGAGACGTGGCTTGCTCTAACCATATGTCAATTTTAAAAGTTGTAACTGTAAATTGTAAAGGACGTGCAAAGCCAGCACATGTTCACACACTCTGGTTCAGTCTTCACATCAGCAACCTTGGTAAAGATTATTCTGGTGACAAGTGAGAAATTATGCCATACTTCCTGTTCTTGAATATGCAAGTCTTGTGTTTAATTTGCATTTAACAAGGTACTTCATGAACTGACTGAAAAAAAGACTTTTTCAGAAGCTCGTGATTTTCTGACAGAAGACTGAATGACCAGCAATGTTCGTCTTGTATGCTAGTTTCAATCATTCAGGTAAAATTCTTTTGTGGGTCATGTTACCTGCTCAAATGGACTCTTGGTTTTGATGCCTTTCCCTCCAACAAAGATCCAGTTATCCCGGAAGCCCAATTTACTGATAGATGTGCTGCCCAGATCAGCTATCAGCTTTCTGGCTTCATCATTGAGCCTACAGTACAGAGAAGACAACAATAACTATTAGCAGGCAAGGGTAATTAGGTAGCAAAAAGACGTTTACAATGAATCCCTTGAATATAAATAATGTCAGTAGGTGCAGGGATAGTATGAAAAAAAGGCATTACTTTGTGGAGGCATCATCGAAAGAGGCCATCATCACAACTGTCCCATCTTCGATGTCATTCAGAAATTTAATTAAGGGAGCCACGTCTACACAAGATTTAACACAATCAACACAATGTACAGTTTCAGCATTTGTAAATGTCCAAAATGAAAAAGTTCTGAAACATACTCACCTCCTGCCCACATATCAAAATTGTTTGTCTTGAGTAATTCCCCAGTTTTCCCTGCTCAGGAAAAAGATCCAATTTTAGATGACTGCATGAAACAGAGCCAATTAAAAAAAACAAATGATTAACAAAAGTACATGCTTTTTATTTTACAGTAAGTACGCAATCTTTGTGAGTGATCCATTGCGGTGTAATGGGAACCCTTTCTCTCTGCACAATATAACCAGCAATTAATGTTTTGTCACAGTCTGCACGGTTTATTTATACACGTATTGTATTTCAAGGTGTGGCACTGATACAGTTACCATTAACCAGAGCGATGTTGAGTCCTCTCCCTACATTATTCTTCACTCCACTCATTAGTCTGCAATAAAGAATAGATTTCTTTTATTTGAAATAATTTTGCATTCAATTAACTCTTCAACACTGGGCCGTCAGTTAGCTACTGTTTGTAAAGGGTTTGAGTGGCATTTCTATGTAAACAGTGCAATAGGCAAACAAGGAAGAGGTTTCAACACTTCATCACTTTACTTACATTTTGTCGTCCAGACACATCCTGGGCCCCACCACACTGGCTGCTCCACTTGCAATCTTAAAGGAGAAGTGTTCAGGTGGACATGACTTGGGCAGCCCACATTTGTACCTGGCTGGCTTTTGTGCTGTGGATAAAGAACGTCCAGTTACACATCGAGTGAGCACCAAATCACAAAACAAGGAGTCACATTACATGAGCCGTATTACAAAGGCCTACAGAAACAGAAAACTACAAATGACATCTACCACAGTACATCCTAAATGTCAAGTGATAAGATTAAACTGTGAAGTGATTTTATTTTATTTTATTATTTTTTTTGCATTATCATTATTACCATTTGTGTATCATCTGGTTATAGAGATTAAAAAACAAAAAAGGAAGAGCATCAATGAAATTGATCAGTTAATCACAACAAAAGAAGAAACAAACAAAAAAGACAAATAACAAAAATAAAATAACTTGCAAATACTTACTGGCTTCTTTTACAGGCAGAGATTTGGCTGAAAAAATAAGATTGTATACATTTAGAGAGGTTTTTTTGGGGTTAAAATGTTATTCATTTATTCATATTCAACAAAACATTCACCCAGACTACGCCTCTAAACCAAACATATTTCTGTTCTGGTAACAGTACCACACTTATCTTGAATAATAGGAACACAACTGATAATATATTGCAGTTATATCACTGATAAGCATGTCACGTTCCCTTGATGGCAAAGCCCCCATCACTTCCGGCTTCCGCAGCCCAAGTGGCTATAAAACTAGAACTAAAACAGTGACAACTCACGCATCAAATTGGCCAGTTTAAACTCCACGTTGATCTCCAGCAGCTGAACTACCAGAAAGACGGCGACGAGGAAGGAGAAGATAAGCACTGCTAGCTTCAAAATACCTGTAGCCATTAGGAAACACAGCAGAAGGACAGGATGACAGTGTTAAAATGTCATGATTTGGGACGATTTGTGTACACTGTTGTGTTTTAGTTTGAAACTGGGCAGCTCCTGGAGATACACCTACCACCAGCCCTGACCATCTTAACTCGTCTCCAGCCACCTTTTACCCCCCACAGCTAATAACCTGCAAAACAAAACATAAAAGCACACCCATTCTTACTAATCCACGTGTCTCTGTGCAGTTTACGTTTCTGTAGAAGCTACATGGTGACGTTAACTTTAGCTGTAGCCTGTTGCTAACAGCAACATAAGACCTACGTGTAGCTCATAGTGAGAGTTGCTTTGGGGCTTTAATTCCAAAGTCTAGTTTAGTCTATCATAATTGTTTATTGCCAAACGACTGACAGGTCGTAATGCTGCAGCCAACTCTAATAACTAGACTTGGTGTTAGCTGAGAAGCTAACACCAACGTTTGTTTGTTTTTTTAAACCTATTCGTCTGCTCTGCAACTTCCTTATTTTTGTCAGTATTTATACCGGATATGCGCCCGGTGGCTGTTGAACGAAATATATAGATGAGACATGTAGAAACTGTATCAACTCTATCAACGGTAACTGTGAGCTTACCTGACACACTGTCACTGTGAGCACGGGCAAGGAAGCGGTTCGCCGAGTCCGCAACGACAGCGACGGGCTGAGATGACGAATGACAGCCGGGCTCGTGGGAGGAGGAAAAGGAACTATGATGATCCACTCTGTTGGGAAAAGAAAACACAGACGAAAAAAGATGGCAACTATGCTGAGCAGCGACGTCTTCTGCTGTGGCGTTTTCGTCTTCTTCTTCTGTGGCGTTTTATGGCAGCGGACATTTATCATAACATCAGAGCTAATCTACCGAGCAAATGACGATTAAAGGACACTATTTCGTGGCAGCAATGCAACAAATTGGATGCTAGCTGCCATAAAACGCCACAGAAGAAGGACTAGACTATAAAAATATATTTATGTGTGTGTATATATATATATTTTTTCTTTTTCAGGTTAGTGGCATCAATTTTATTAGTGAAGCATCATATTAATGGACGATCTTTGTTTCTGTCACTCAAACCGCCTCCTTTCTTCTTCTCAGCTCTCTATAGAGCAGATGGGACAGTTCCCAGCGCCATTAGCGCCCTCTAATGTACAGAGACATGGAAGCAAAAGTTTATTTTGCGTAAAGAGATTTTTTTTCAACCATAACTTACTCAACAGTACAAAACAAATAATAATATGCAAGAATTCATTTTTCACAAATGCAAATTTCAAGGGGTGTCTTTTTTTTTTACATTTACTAGACATTAAAATTGTGGTGCAAAACAGAGTAAAATAAAAATAAAATACTGTACAAGCTGAAAACTAAGCAAAGTGAAATAAAGAAAGCTCAATAAATTAATACATTTAACAATTTCATGCTTGTCAATAAAAATCCCATAAACTGGGGACGAGTCACACAAAAAAGCAGTTGGCAGTCTTCCAGCACTTCATTTGTGGACATGTATTAGGTGCTTCAAATGGGTCATGTGTCACTTAATAGGCCCCTGCCAAGAAAAGAACAGAACGTTGTTAGTCCACCAGAAACATCACATGATCTAAAAATCTCTTTTTAACTTGCAATGATGCACAAAAGTGATCATACTGGTTCTTCTCAGCTGTGTTGGCAGACCGTGCCATTTCAAGATCGTCCACAGCACTGTTGTTATCCTCCTGTATCTGAAGGTTGGAGAAATGATACACAGGTGTCCTGCAAAGGGAGGCAGAAAGCACAATGGTCAGATGAAAACCAAGTTGTTTGTGTGTGTGTGTGTGTGTGTGTGTGTGTGTGTTTTGCTCACCTGTGACTATAAACCACTCTCTTGACCGCAATGAAAGCTGAAACGATGGCTACCAGGACTATGAGCCCTGCTCCTGCACACACCAGGATCAGCACCATCCTCTCTCGCTGCACACACATGCAACAGCCGTTACAAAAAAAAAAAAAAGCGGAACCCCATCGTCTGCACACAAACCGGTTCGACCGACAGTTCCACTCACCGGTGTGTCAAAGGCTGTGTCTGGAGACGCCGACCGGGCAGGTGAGCCAGGGGTTGGTTTCAGACCACAGGGTCTGATGACGGTCTGCATGGCGAGCTGAGGCGTGAACCCACCCTCACACTTATCGCTTGGGACCTTACGATACCTACAAACATGATCAGGGCCCAGTGTCTGCACACAAACCGGTTCGACCGACAGTTCCACTCACCGGTGTGTCAAAGGCTGTGTCTGGAGACGCCGACCGGGCAGGTGAGCCAGGGGTTGGTTTCAGACCACAGGGTCTGATGACGGTCTGCATGGCGAGCTGAGGCGTGAACCCACCCTCACACTTATCGCTTGGGACCTTACGATACCTACAAACATGATCAGGGCTGTGTGAGCATGAACAGGAGGGGTCCACTTATTTAAAAAGAAAAAAAAAACAAACAGTAGGGCATGTATTACCCTGCTGTCAGGAGCTCATCCTCTTCTCCATTCAGACAAATCTCCAAAGTTTTATTCACAGAGCTGGTTTGTCTCACACACTCTGAAGTGTTCGCATGACGATAGTAGCCATAGTCACTGTGAAATAACAGAGGCTGTGTTCACTAGGGGATATTCTCTGCTGGGAACATATTCAAACAGAGGGTCATATTTTCCAGTGTGGAAGGCTGTAGGATCTGTAGGATATAAGTGATATAACTTACCATAAGTAATCATCTCTGGTACACAGACAGGGCCTTTGTGTCTTCCTCACCGCAAAGCTTTTCCCATTTCTGCACACAGACGCTCTCTTTAACCTCCTGTAAGTCTCCTTCACCCCGAGGACACAGCCGCCTCTCTCCGAGCCCGCTGCCTCTGCAGAGTGAGCCAGCCACTCTTCATAGTCCTGATCCTTACCTGGCACAACGGAGCAATCGGAATATTACTGTCAACTGTTTCAAACACTGGAAAAGACAAATGCATGTTTTGTTTTACTGCAAAACATTGAGTGATTTCTGACTAATCATGATAGACAACAAATTGGACAGAATGTGATGTGCTGTAGTTTGGGCTTTTTTACCGATATCCGATATTCCGATATTGTCCAACTATTAATTTCCGATATCAACCGATGCCGATATATATATACGATAAAAATCTAAATAATTTCAGGTAAACGAACAAAACAAAACAAAAGTATCACAAAAACTATACATCACATCTCTCATATTTTGACACCTAGAAATTGTTTGCCGGCGGCCGTCAAATAAAAAAAGAGGAAGAAAAAAAGACAGGGAATAGAGATGCACAAAACAAGCGAGGGAGTAAAAGGCAAAACAGGAAGTAGTGACAGGTCGGATGGGTTGTGAGGCATGTGTCCGGTATTCAAATTGTGCCAGTGCGGGGAAGAATGGAATTTTCGATGTCTAGGTTGGATGGACTTCATGCAACCTGACTCACACTCTCTGGTAATGAGGCTTTGGAAATCAATGGTGACGGCCACCCACATGGGCTGCCCGTCCTCCTCGGGCCGGAAGCCCCACACACTGACGTTCATGGCCTTGGTGCCCGGTTCTGATGCCAGGCCTGCGAAGAAGAACGGCTGCTCGGTGAAGTTATACGACTTCCAGCACCGGCCCTCGTCTGTGGAGAACCTGGTGACAAGACGCTGAATTGAACTCAACCTCTTTGTGTCACTCGTTGATAAAAGATACTGTTGTTTAATTGTGCTTGAGATTAAAAAAAAAAATCTGCTCGGTACTTAATAGTCTTCACTTGTCCTCCGCGCTGGGCCTCCACAGCCACAATGAGGCCCCCAGAGTCCAGTATGCTGTAGTGGTGAGGCCCCCTCAGTGTCCCCCTCCAGTTGTAACCCCCATCTGAGGAAACAAACACATCTGGGTGCTGCGACGACGACAGAGAATCACCCACTGAGCCTGATGGAAACAGGAAATGATTATATTTACAACTGAACATGAACTACACCTGTTCATGTTCTGGGTTTTTTTTAAAAAAAATGGCATCACCATGTGCAATAACCAGGCCGATGGCAGTTGCCTCGGACAGAGCGAGCATGGGAACTATTCTGTTGTTGCGACTGCGTTCCCCGTGAATATGTAGGTTGCACTGATGAAAAACACACACACACACATTACTGTACGCTGACATAAAGTGACGTAAACGCACTGTGTGAAACCCACGTTCTTTATTGGCTCATTGCAGTCCACGTTCTCAGGTTTGTGAAGCAGTCGCCACGTTCCTCCTCTGTTAAAGGAAATGACAGATCGTATGCGGCCATCTGCGACAAAATAAGGGTTGACAGTGAATTTGTGACTAAGAGGAAGTGAAAGTGTAAAATCAGTGCCTTTTATATAAAGCAGCTTGACGCAAATAAAGAAAATAAATATTAATAAATAAGCTTATGGTTCAGACACATTTACGGAAACCAAATACTACACTCACTACTCTCACTTCCATACATTTGTATTTATGGTGTAAAAGTGTCAAAGAAAAGGATGTTTATTTTCCGCCTACCCTCATCGAGCTTATTGGTCAGGTAGACTCCTCTCAGCGAGGTGATGTTGGTGAAATCGCTCTTCCTCTGACCGTCAAACAGGTGGCGCTCTAGCGATTTGGAGAACAAGATACCACGGTCGTCTGAGGTGTACATTGTCCCAAAGTAGGTGTCTGGCGTGAAAGAAGAAGTGGAGTTAAGACACATAATAACCCTTTTATTCATATATATATATATATATATATATATATATATATATATATATATATATATATATACCAGGAACCTGTGAAACCAGTCTGTATATTATAAATATATATATATATATATATATATATATATATATATATATACTATATATTTTTATTTATAT
>JAFBJQ010002283.1:13352-197962 GCA_016785345.1 Trinectes maculatus
TATATATATATATATATATACAATATATTTTTATTTATATTTAGTCCTTTCAGACCATGTTCAGATTGTAATCATGTAAGATTACAAACTGCTGAAATAACCCTTTAAATTGCAGCACGTCACAGATGGGTTTCTGGTTTGTTGGTACTGTAGTATTGATGATGAAAAAGAAAAACACATGCTGGCGCAAACAGGAAGTGGTTACTGACTTTTTCTTATCGTTTTTTTCTGAGAAAGAAAAAAGAAGAAGTGAAACTCATTTTCTTTTAACCTGTAGGGTTTTTTTTTTTCCAGTTCAGCAGATTGCATCCAAAATAAAAAACGCACACTGGCGCACAAAGTGCAGCGAGATAAGATTTGAAGCAGGTTATACTGATAATTAATTAATGCCAACATGCTACCTGTGTACGGCCAGGTATCAGCTGACGCTACGTTGGCACAAACTTCTCAGCATCAGCATAGTGTCACCAGTCATCAGTCATTTCTTAAACTGCACAGAGCATGTGCATGTGTCAGCTAAAGCCATGAAGGACAGGCGCCGCTATGGAAGGTGATGCACCTGCTTTACTTTTCCTGTCTGTCTGTGTGTGTGTGTGTGTGTGTGTGCGTGCGTGTGCGTGTGTACGTGCATGTGTGTGTGCGCTATTGTTACACCCTGATCCCAAGATATGTTTGTCAGCTTTTGCAGTGTAACCTGAAACAAAAGATCCACCCCCTATATCTCCTCCATTTATCACCACTGTACAAAAGTCCCCACTACCTTAACCCACACAGCGCCTACGGGATCATGATATCATCATGCTAATAATAATAATAATAATAATAATAATAATAATGACAACAGAGGAAACATATGGATGGCAGTGAGAAAAGAGGGAGTGAATGAGGAAGGAGGAAGAAAGTAGAGGCAGAGCAGGAACAAAGGCTGCTGCACGTCGGCGCACAACAAACACACACAGTGTGATGGAATGATTGGTCAGCAACACCAGGAACTTGTGGAACCAGTCTGTTCTTCACCGTTGAGCCTTTCCATTACGACAAAAGAGGCTAAATCTCCTGTCAGGTTGTGCTTTCATCATGAGGTCATTCACACTTATGTGTCCTTATGGACACATAACCAGTGCAAACATGGCGTTTTGCTTGAGTGTGTGTCTGTGTTTGTCTGTCACCTCCTGGGTTGTCCACATGCATGAAGAGCATGTCCTCATCTCCATCCAGGATGGAGTAGAACTGCAAACGCACACACAGGCACAATGAGTGAGACACGTAACACGCAGGTGTGAAAATCTACAATTGAGGTTGGAGAAAAAAAAAAGACGCACAACAACTTTGTGATGACTAATTTACTCATTTCCATTAGACTGTGTCTAATCATTGTGGAAGACTTTGTGTTTGCGCTGTCAGCAAGATGTGGAGGGGGTGTGTCTTTGTTTGTGTGTGTGTGTGTGTGTGTGTGTGTGTGTGTGTGTGTGGGAGGGAGGGTTTCGACATAGCAGATGTGTGTTCTTTCGGCGATGACAAAAGAAACTCCGCTGATAAGCCTTCTTAAAGGGACATTACCCCTGTGGTGTTCAACAGCTGCGAGCACGTTTCAATTAGTTTCAAAGTTTCCCAACATAAAGACGGGAAATATGATAACATTCCACATAACAATATAAATGATCAGCGTTTTTTATTTCTGTCATATTAGTGTTAATAAAACACCTAAGATATGGTACAGCTCAAATAAAATATGTAGTAGGACATCTGACCTGCTCAGTGGAAGCAGAGGGCAGCAGCGCTCGACTGAAGGTGTCCCCTTGATCTGACGAGAAATACATGACACGAGGGGATCTCTGCAAGCAAAACCATACATCACTACACAAATCACACAAAAGTGTGTTGCTTCTGTCTGAGCTTGCGGTTTTGGTCATATTGTGTTATCATTCGATGGTCTTACCGGCTCCTCCATCACAGAGAAGAAGAGAAAGGCTCCGATGTAACCGAAACTGTAGATGTCCTCGTGGACGGTGGTAAAGGTCTTCCCCAGGTCCTTTGTCCTCTTCAGTACCAGGTCCCCCCTCTCCTCTGCCTCAACTCCAGCAACAACAGGCAACGCTTAGCAACAGCATTACAAGTATTCCCTTGTCTTCCTCACTGGTTTCTCTCAGCTTTTAATTGTAATCGTGTTTATATCATTGATTAGATTCTGTTAGAATCCCTCCTACACTATTCATACTGTTTCAGGTACATGACAAAACACATAAACAACCCCCCGACGGGTACATTTTCTACATTTTCTTACCTGCATCGACTCGACTGCAGCTGAAGAACAGATTTACACCTGCCCCCCTAAAGGAAAGAGGTTTTTTTTAAAAGTCTTAAAAATATCTTGCGTATCACAGCAGGACATCCGTTCTGCATTGTTCTTGACCTTCAGCAGTCATATAATATTAGATTTGAAATGAAAGTGCCATGCATGAAATTCTATTGCAGACATTAAATACAGAATAAACAGCCGGATATGAGTAAGGTAATGATATGCTACATTGCAGATATGCTGCATCGTATGCACAGATAAAAACTGGCATGTGTGGCAGTAGTAATAGAGTGAGTATGGAGTTCGCCCAACATTAGACGCAGTGGAAATTGGTGTGTGGTTTTGTTTCCCGTTTATTCTCACCATGCGAAAGAATGCACTCCATCATGAACCTTTGTCCACTTGGCACCAAAGTCCAGAGAAAGCCACAGGCTGCCCTGCATGGAAGAATGTTTACTTTGACTTTAAGGTGTGTGCTTGATGTGTGTGTGGGGAGGGGGCTGGGGGGACGGGACGTAATGTTGTTTTAGCAAAAGAAAGAGTCTCACATCAATGCTGAGGGCAACAAGGTAGTCGGGGTTGAGGAAGTGGTACGTGATTGGCTGAGCCAAGTGGAAGGGCAGCTGGATGAACTTGAAGGTCGCGCCAGCATCTGTGGAGGTGAAGATGATCCCCCCTGGGTTGTCCACCACCGCCGTGTCGACGGTCAATATCACCTGTCGATTCAAATGTGCAAGCTAAATCAATGAAAACATCTCTTACCTATAATCAGGAGGAAAATGGACCTCAACCAAACCTGGTGTCAACTCACAGAACTCCCTGGTCCAACACTGACGCCAAACTCCTCCCTTATGAACGAGTTGTTGATCTGATCGGAAATGTCATGGAACGACTTTCCATAGTCCGTACTGAGGATGGGAAAAAAGTCAAGTTTTCCCGTGCATGCGATTCCTGTTTCATTCCATATAATAGCTTACCTCCTGTAGAGTCGTGACGAGCCTCCTTCTAGAAAAGTATCTAGGGGAGTGCTGATGGTAGACAGCACCAGGACCACCTAGGAGGACATGACCATTATCGTCTGACTGTTCAGCTATGTTGTTGTGTAAGGCTGTTTCATAAATACCAGCAGAACTATGCAAAGATACTCACTCCTGTATCGTCGCCCACCCATGTGAGAATAACATATGAGCCATCATCGCCATTAAACCCTGTCTGGGACGAGAACGAGAAGGGGGAAAGAGCATATAGATAATAAATAAATCTACTTTTATTCACACAATTATTATTTTCTATGATGAGGTCAAACAAGGTGGCTTACTAAGCTAACAGATGTATGTGTGTTAAGTGGCTGATTGGCACATTGCGTTGGAATGTGTGTCAGAATTTCTTCTTACGTCGACAGATTTGTTGTGTTTTGTGTTAAAACAAACTGATATCATGAAAAAAAAACCCCATCACCTCTTGTGACTGAATCCGCAGGCAGGTTAGAGTTGGTTCAGTGACCAAACAAACTGAAATGAAGATGGTTTGTTTGGTGAACGCTGAACCTGCCCTTTCAGCAACGCAATTCCCAGCTACACACACACACACACACACATACAATGTCACAGACTGAAAACGCACCTTACCTCGTGTGTGTTGTCATCCAGGACTCGGTGCTCATCCGGGGTGAGGGCGAGCCGGCAGGGGGTGAAGGCAGGACCGTGAGAAAGTCTGGATGCGCCTGGTGTGCTGCTGGTTTCTCTCCTGTGGCGTGCGCGCACTGGTCCCTGGCTCTCATCCTGCTGAGTCCGATGGAAGGTCATCGTCCTCCCCCCTGCTGCGCCCACCACACAGACCCACACCCCACCAAGGACCACCAGTCTCCACATCATGTCCAGTGCGACCCCCACTCACTATCACTAGGTGTTTGAGCAACGGGGACCAGGCTGCCTGGCGACTCTGACTCACACACTCTGACTCTTTGCGCACAAAAGTCAAGTGGGGGGTGGGAAGAGCTCGCGCGGGTCATTAGCATACAAAGTGCTGAGCGAGGTGGTGCGTCCTCAGCCAGCAGGTGTTTCTGCCCGCATCCAGGTGGCCGGCCTCAGCTGCAGGGAGGGCTGACATGTCAGGAGAGCTGGATGGAAACGCACATAGTGGCCAGAAGCGCTGGAAACATACGATATTCTTTATTTTTTTTTATTTTACACAAGAATGCTGTTAAAACTCTTCTTGCTCACCAGGACATCTATGGGTGGAGAGAATGTTTCAGCTCTTGTTTATTTTCTTTAAACTTTAGATGCATATATGCATATAGTGCATCTACAGTAAAATCTCTACAGTCAAAATCTTTTTCATGCACTGACGTTGGACAAAAAGACCATGTACTTACTTGTTAATCTGCAGTGATCATATCTTTCATGTCAAAACAAAACTTAACCGTTTGTATTGTCTTTTTTTTGCTAAGTCTTCTGTGCTCAGTTCCCATGTCACTGCTTAGAAACCTGTGTAAACGTACATCATGAGTGACTTATTTCTATCAAAACAGCAGGATCAGCACAATTTCTCAATTGAATTCCTTTTATTGAAAAAAAAAACATACAAACAATGACCTGAGGACAGGTCTTTCTAATTTCTAGTGCAAATCATTGTTTCAGTAGTGCTGTTACATTTGTGGTCAGATGTGTATTTGTAACAAATATGAACAGTGACAGTAAAAAGGACATGCCATGGCTACAGACATCCAGATCAACTAGCCATCTTGTGCACAATGTATGCTACAAGTTTGGCATTATGATGTAAACAGTCAGCAGTGGAACAGGAAAGTAGGTGTCCCTGAAGGTGCCACTGCCATCGTCCAACACGTCCATCCAGTGGACACTGCAGATCGTAAGATGTTTCCTCTATGAGCCGATTCCTCTGGTCACAGACGGCCCTCTCCAGGTGCTCCAGGATGAGGGCTCTCTCTGCGTCTGGTGGTGCCGCTCCAGTATGTAGTCATGGTCCTGGACATACATAAGACCACCAAAGGAGTCTACGATCCCATAAATGACTGCGAGGACAGACAGCGCAGTCCCAATGAGATATAACTTAATGACTGCTGCCACCATGGCTCCAATGGAGAAGGACAACTGGCTGCAGGGGAGAATAAGAGATCCGTGAATTATTTTTGACTTGTTTAGCTGAACAGATAAGAGTATTCATATTTACTATTTATACTGAGCATGCAGTAATAGATCTGGACTAATACAGGGGGTCCTCGAGTCACGACGGAGATCCGTTCCTGAGAATGTGTCGTAACCGAATTTCGACGTAAGTTGGAACATACATTCATAGGTAAGGTAGTTACAAAGTTGTGTCACTAGATGTCGCTATAACACCACCCTACAATAAGAGTTTACTGTGGTGAATTGCCTTTTGTCACCTTCCATTTCACATAAGTAAACAGAAGGCAGAGTAGCCTAGCTGTGCTGTGGAGGTGCTGGAGAGCCGGCAGGCGCGCTGAGAGAGAGAGCGCTCACCAACTAGTTCCTGTGCGAAGTCTGTATGTATTTACAAACCGCTTAAGCCAAAACTAGGAGGTTCACGGGAGATGTGTCGTAACCACGAAAACAACGTAACTCGCGACCGTCGTAACTCGAGGACCCCCTGTATTTGTACATCTGCACCAGGTGCATGCTGGGTGTTTTTATTTGAAATCCATTTCTACTTTGCAAATAAACTGAGTTACAAGACCACACAAACTGGAGGAACAAAGAAGTAGTAGTTAGTGGTGTATTTAAAAAAAACAGACTTTAATCATAAGAGATCCAAAATGGATTCACTTTTGACTCGGATTACTATGTAATTTACTGGAAATTGAAAGATTAAAAGACAAACTTTGTCAAACTGTTGGATTAAATCCTTTTAGTTTTCATAATTAAAAGGTTTTAATCACCTAGAACTTTATTAGTCTTCATCCTCCAAACTACCAGTCAGAAGAGACCGTGGTGTAGAGACGCTACTGAGCAAACAAACAAAAAAAACAAACCAAATAAATAAATAAATCTGAAAGCAGCAGCCACATGACCGCAGAGCACATGGCTTCACGTGTCATTACAAAACACGCAACAACAATAATGATAATAACAACAACAACTACACAAACAGCCCGGCGAACAACGTGGTCGCGGTTTGTTGTGTGTAATAAGAACGTACCGCGCGTGCTGATCGGGGCAGATGTGTCCTCAGCAGCTTCCGCACTTCAGCTTGGAGCAGCAGGGAGACGCGGTTCTGTCTGATCGCTCGTTCCGGACCGCGTCTGTCGTCAAACTCCGCCGATCTGATCTTCATCCCACCCTGATGCCCGCGAGCCTCTCTGCCTCAGCACGAGCGTCACAGATCCGCTGCTTCTGAAACGCGCGTAGCAGTGACGTCACCAGAAGAAAAGCACGAGGTAATTTCCTGCCTCTGTTCTATTTTTTTTTTTTTTTTGCATTAGTGTTTAATTTTAGTGCATTGAGTCATTTTGTTGTTTTGTGAATCCCATCTGTTCACATCTGAATCACAAAAAGTTTCAATTTCACTCCTGACAATAATATTGTACTAAAACGGTTATTTTTTGTAAATATGTTGTGGATATGTTGATTGCTTATTTGTTTGTCAGCTTGCTACCATGTGATAATTACCACAGTAGACCTGGATCCGAATGTCATTTTTTTTATATTATCCTCATGACAACAATGGTTGTCTTTATGAACTATAGTAAAAAAAAAAAAATGAAGAGAAAATCCACTTATTTAAAATATTTAAGTTTTGACCACTAGTCATAAGCGAATATAAAGTTGAAGCTGTAACACAAGTCAAAAATCTAACAAATCCGACAGTCTCTCCAATAGTTATGTTTGACCTGAAAACAATAAGGTCAACCTCATACTGATGTTGATAGTGATGGAAAAGATAAGGGCCCCTCAATGATTCATCCTCTGACTTTTGGTAATTCATCCAAAAATGTCAAAGGTATTGGATGATAAATTCACTAAATCACGAAGTCTTGTTTAAGAGCAATATATTCACTTTCTGACTTTGAATCATACCATAATCACCATAAGACGGCGAAGTCTTAGTTAAGGTAGGAAAAAGGAGAAAGGGTTGCGCAACACATTTACCACATGTTTACACTAGCTCACATTTAATGCGCAAGTATTAAAAGAGGTGCACAGGTATTTTCAACCACACGCAGACTCACCTTAAGGGGCCTGCTCAAGCCTGTTCCGACCATGGCCCTAAAAAAGCAGCAGATTAATATTATTCTGGTGATTCCGAATGGAGTCACAGGCTCGAGTGGAAATTCCGGTCTTTTCACTGTGGAAAAATTCCCCACTGAGGTAATTGAGCAGAGCAACAAGAGCAGTGCTGTTCTAACTCTCTGTGGTTTCACTTTATCTGCATCTTGGCATAGTTTATTACAAAGAAAAAAAAAAACATCCCACAGAAACACAAGTACAGTTAATCAGTGGTATCATAGCACAAATTTAGGGCTAATACTAAAACAAACACTACATGTTAGACTAGAAAACAGAACACTATTGCTCATAAAGCCTTTGGGAGGCATTAATACTGCAAAGGGATTTATTTTAACTAGAACCATTATCTTTGACTCAGACAGACATGCAATGTTACAAGTGACATCACAAATAACTAAACAGTGAATCTTGTGACTTCCCGAGTTTAATAAAACAGCAAAATGTTTTTTCTACACCCTGGCGCTTGATGTCTTTACCCTGACTCACTGCAGTTGTGTACTTTTGTCACACATACCTGACAGTGACAAGAGCGAATGAAAGGTAGTCAGTCATTACTCTTAAACACTTGCACGCGTTAAACCTTTTGTCTATTAATTTCACTTCCTGCACTGACTCACAACAATGTTGTGGCATTTGGAGCGATTAAACATTGCATCCAGGAGATGGCATTGCTTGACAGCTTTACAGTAATCCCTTTACGTTTAAGTAAGCAGTGGGAGTTAGTAGTAAAATAATCAGTAAACATGTGGAAATACTCAGAGGAAATGTACTTACATACTTACGTAATCTTTGTACTATATAACCTGTTTTTCTTCTTCTTTTTAGTTTAGTTTTAATTCAGTTTATTTAAGTAAAACATGTTATAAGACACAGTAAAACCAATAACATTCTCCTTTGGTTTCTGGTTCTACTTGTTTTCTGTTTTTTTATATTCATACCATGTACATATTGTAGAACTCTTTCTTATTTATATTTCTCATATACTCTCATACAGGTATTTTTTTGAACTGTCGCAAAGCCAATATTTCCTGATTCAGTTCAAGTGTTTGACTAAATTAATATTTCGAGTGCATTTTTTGTGACTGTTATACAATGTTTCAGTTGTTTTATATATTGCTTTGGATTTACATTCATAATTAAGACAGCCATGTTTTTATTTTGTACATAGACGTTTGGTCCATTTCCTGTTGGTTCTTGTTTTGTTTTGTAGTTTTTCGACACGTGTTTCCTTGATTACCCACGCCTGTTAGCGACTGGTTACACCTGTAGCTCATTGTCGCTCCTCTTTAGTCTCTGTGCTTGTCTTTGTTTTCCACCAGTTTGTCTTGGCATGCTTGTGTATTTTTGTTTTTACCTTCTTCTGTTGTTTGACTTGTGTATTTTTCTGTCTCAGGATTCTTCAGTATTGTTTTTTTTTTTAACCGCCATTCAGCCTCTGGTGTTTTTCTTTTTTTTTTTGTCATGACACATATGAACATATGTTGAACCAAATCCATGGTTACGCAACCATCTTTTCTAGTGACAACCACCTCAGCAATTTCATTAATTAAACAACCCTCTTCATTTTACTCTATTGTCTTTAGTTTATGTACATGACACATATTGTGCATATTCCTAAACAACAGCCACACAAAATATAAAATGCAGGCTGTGTTGTACATGAATAGACACATAACCTATGGCAATGAAACAGCTGATCTGAAATTTATTTTCAGTGTAGAATATTAAAATGACAAAATATTATGTTGGCCCATCATTCACTCACACGCATACACTCACACTCACAATCAGCACCCTTTCACAAGGAATGGTTGCCCTTGTGTTAAACCTTATGACTCTGATTTGTCTCAGCTAGTCAATGACTTCCCACACAGTGCACATGACAGTCATTATGATTAAGTGATTGAATAAGCGGGGGTGGGGCAACAGAGGACACGCACATGTGAACTTTAGAGTGGGTTCCTCATCCTCGCTCCTGCATGTGACACCGACCCTTTTAACGCAACAGATGACGTTAGCAATGGGCTAAACTCTAACGAGACAGAGGTACACAACCACATCAATGTAATCAGATCACAAATCAGCATAGGCCATATTCAGAATATATACTTCAGTCGGTATCCTGATTTGTGTGGATGAGGGGTTTCCATCGCCATGTGTTGCGATGGGAAGTTGAAGAACTTACTGGAGCCTCGGAGGACAGGCCAAGAGGATTTTCCATCTTAACATCCCACCAGCTGTCACTAACAGTCAGTCACCTGGAGGTGATCCCCTTGAGAACAGTTACCACCCAAGGAGTGATGGCCCAAGTGTGTGTGTGTGTGTGTGTGTGTGTGTCTGTGGGAATCCTTTTAAGATGATGATTCTTTATATACAACAGTACACGTTACTGTGCATTATGTGACTTTTAATAAAGGCATGACATGTGAAAATATATGCACACCATATTCTCTTAAACATTTGGGGTTATTATATATAACGCTGACACTGGGGCAATCTTTGCTCTGCAGTGTCCTTGTATATGTGCATGTTGCGTTACATTGCAGGTCAAACCATTGGCTTTTTTTTAGGAGATAATAATGAGAAGTCATAACTTTTTGCAACATAGCATAACTGCTCTACCCCCACATACTGTCAGAGATGCTATATTTGTTGTGCATATGCAGAAAAGTAAAAATAACAAACCACCACAGTGATGATGTGATTGCTGTATGAGATGTGGAAATATGCTGCTCTCTTTGCACAGCTTGTCTCTTGTCCTGTTTTATTTTAATGCTGAAATCCTCTTTATGAAAGTGACATGGTGCCATTGATGGAAAGCAGGATTAACTGATGCACCCGGGGGGTTAGGACAGAGAGAGAGAGAGAGCCTCTATAGGAGCACTCTGCAGGACAGTGCCACTCACTCCATTTAACTTGGAAAGAAACGCTCAGGGCAGCGACTGCTTTATCCCACATATCAGTCCAGTGCCGGGCTTTTGCCGTGCTCCTCTTCCTGTCATGACAGAAACTCTCCTCCGTGATTTGGAAGACATCTGCACAACCACTTCTACACAACAACACTCTGCTACTGGCACCATTACCACAGCAACACCCTCTCACTGGGAGAATCTCCTAGGTGACGCCCTCCATTGACACGCCTAGACGTGGCTGGTGCCTTCTTGTAGGCAGGTGCATCCTGCGTGGCAGCAGACGGAGTATCCTGCCTCTGGTTATTTTTTCTCTTGTTTTCTCTCTATCTCTCTCTCTGGGATCTGACTCCATATCTGGTCTGAAACTCAGCAGCAGAGTAAATAGTGCTGGCAAAGGAATTCGGAGAGCAAGTTCAGAAAACAAATGGGGTTTGCCTTTGTTTTGTAAAATGTAACCTGTCAACTTTTGCTCAGTGTTGCTTAGGACGCTCATGTAATTCTAGTTTTTTTTTACTCAAAATCAGTCTGGTTTGTTTGAACCCAAATGTAGCCTTTGGGATTTGGATATCTTTGGCCATCTTCTAATTGAAAAGCAAGAGAGTGTTGAAAAGCTGCACAGCAAGAATAAGAAGGGCCACTGGATTCAGAGACTGACCTTGGACAGGCAATGGAGGAGTGTGGCTGTGAGCACTTTGGCGCAGAAGGAGCGAGGGAGAGCCAGCAGGTGGATTATCGTAGAATTGTGGGGGATACCCAGCCGCCACGTACGAATGTCGCCTCTCGAGAAAGTGAACATTATGTTCGGCAAACCTTTCACGGCCACGGGCATGAAACTGCAGCCCAGAGATACAGTGCCACGCGCATCCAGGCCGGTCTCGGCCCAGAGAGGTACGTTCCTGAGACGATTTAGTCACTTTTAAAAGGTGTGTTTGTAACCACCATCTCTGTGTTCCACTGTTAGAACAGAAATTATCAGGAAAGTTTTTTTGGGGATGTGCTGTTGATGTGTGAGAGATCTGCAGAAGATAAATGCTCAAGGTTATTCCCAGATTGACCAAAAAAACCAACAACAACAAAAGAACAGAGTTGAACTTTTTACTAAACAAAAAGACTAATATGACTCTGCACAAAGAAAAATATTGAATTAATTAGTTAATTAAACTTTCAACCCTCATTGTAACATAATCATGTGACTGCAGTTCTTCGACTCTCATGGTTTCAATGGCTGTGGCTTCAAAAGGCTGCACATGTAAATGAACTTAATGCCACTGGGTCAGTTTACACGTCCCCTCATGCTAGTAGCATTTACATTAGTTTGCAAATGCCCTGAAGCCCTTTGCTCTGGACGTGAGCTGTTTGAAGGCCTTGACCATAATGCTATTAGCTTATGAGCGGATGCTATGGCAAAACAAAGATCTTAAATTGACAGGTGCTATTTTTATCGTGGCTCTTTTGAACCTCCAGCACATAAACAGTTCTGTGATGCACCATCAGGGCAGGAGTGAGCGGCACGCTGCAGCGCGGATAAACAAGGCTAAATCGACCGCTCGGAATAGCAGCTGTGAATAAGAGAGCCACTGGCCAATATATGCACTGACCCACATTTAATTTGACACAACCACAGAGGAGGCAGATACACCTTTTGTCACCCGTGGCAGAGATATCATAATAAGAGATTATATCATAATTAGTGACCCAATTACATTACACATGACAGAAACAATACAAAACATTATATATTTGACATTGATGTGCACATAATAAAGCAAATGATGCACCTTTTTTTGCACCTTTTAAATAGACCTTTAATGGTAGTAGAACATGTTAATCTGATCTTACTCTGCACTGTGAAGGTGTCAAAGGGTTGATACCAGACACTGACTGTTTGATGACAACATCGGTTTGCTGACAATACATCCCAACACAATAAGTGTTGTGATGTGTGTGCAAACTGGAGAGAGACAGTTATGATGGCCTCTCTTTGCTAGAAATCTGTCCACTTTTGACCCATGGATTTCATATTCAAAGGATTCAAAGGATTCAAAAGTTTTATTGTCACTCTTCCCATGATAAACATGACAGGAATGAAATTCAGTTTCTGAGGTCCCACAGAAAGAAAGCTATGTACTTTTATTCCACATATTCTTCAGCCTGCACATCATATTGTTGGTAGGTATTGTACAAGACGCTGGTTTTATTGCACTTTATAGCCAAGTTGGTTAATTTCATATATTTAAGGTATTTTTAAAAAAACAACTGAGATTGAGCCCTGTGGCACAAAGCTACACGCCTATAGCATCTGTCATCATGTGAATGAAAGGCGATTGGACCTGGCTTTTTGGTACAGTTAATCCAGTTAAGATGATTTACATGTGACCAAGATTGAGGTGGTGCTGCTCCCATTCAAAAATAGTGTTTCTTTCAATTCATGGAAATAGGCATGGATAATTTGACCCATGGGATAGTAGTCAGTGTGCCTACATTTGACATCAGATAGATGTGAGAGAAATACACTTTTCACAGTTTTCTCACAAGAAACACAAATAAAAGAAAAAATATATATATTTTTAGCTTTAACCTATAAATAATAATTAATAGTGTGCAGTGAAAGTATGCAATTAGAAATAAAGTACAATTAGTATGAATAAAATAAAATATATACTATTTAAAGGGATAAATATAGTTTATGTAGTTTGCATGACACTAAAATACACAGGTATAATTTTCTTTTCCAGTGAGGTGGATGTATAGAGACATATAATTTAATATGGAAGTGCCTCAGGGCTAACGTCCTGATGTCATGGGATGCACAGCGGTATGAACACGCCTCTGAGCGGAGAGGAACTGTGACGCTGCGCCGCTCGTACATAACACCGACACGCTGTCTGCACGCAGCCAGGGGCAGACATCCACTTCTGGGAGACTTTCATGCAGACCTGCACCTTCACATCTTGGGCCCACAAGAGACCGGTGCTTTCGTCCCGTTTGTTCATCGAGGTAAAGCGATTTGTTGCAGCTAGCCACGCGTTTCCATCCCGGGTCGACTCCGGGGAAAGTTGCCTTCCGTTCGGTCAACGTGGGCACCAGCAAGCTAACGTTACTCGGTCTCAGTCAGAGACGGCGGTGGTGTTGTGTGTAGCGATGGAGCCGTATGGGTAAAAGCGGACTTTCACCTGTTACCTGATAAAAAACGCTGCGAGGTCTCATTAGCTTTTTTTGTCGCCCACACAGGTGAAGCCGAAGATAACCCCACGCTGCTAACGCTAAATGCTAACGGTTCCCCCACATGTCTGCGAGTCAAACGCCGTCGTGAACCCATCTAACGGTTGCTCTCACTGAACTTTACACTCGTGAACTTTTCACGTCTGCATTAACCGTGTCGGTGATCTATTATTATGCTACGCTGTTATTTTGGTGGAATACGTCTGCTTGTTTTTGCTGAAACCAAGTTATGATCATTTCTAAGAGGGGGGCATCTCTATGGTGTTGTGACGTTAGCTACATCAGGTCTATAGACGTAGAGTTAAGTTTCAGCCTGTTAAACATAGTCTGTGTCGAATATTACGGATAAGTTAACTTGTTTATACGTTTATCGTTTTCATCGCTGGATGGTCTCGTGGTTACGTGCCAGCCATATTGCTAACTGGCTCATGAAACACTGTTTGCTATCGCTTCAGGTATTATTACGAAAGCTAATAGCGTTAATACCGTAGGAAACCGGCGGCCATTGTTTTTGAGCAAACACTGTGTTTATGTTGTGTTACGCGGGTCGTTAAATGTTAATAATCTTTATTATAGATTAAGAAACACTGTCTAAGAGATACTGAAAATATTAGTTATTGTTTTTAAACAAGCTTTGTACACGTGTTCGCACACAACCCGACGAGCTCCGCTGAACCGCCATACCAAAATCAGTATAAAAATTATCTTAAAACAATGTTGCCTGTGTTTTCAGAAATATCTTAAAGTAGCTACATAAAGGTGATGCGTCATTTAGCATAAAATGGGATCCACTCTTTATTTCGGCGTGCATTGTAGCATCAAAACCACAACTTGCTGTGTAAAATTGTCTGGTTTTAGTATCGCTTTGACTCTAACATCCATATTATATCTCTAAAATAAACATATGCTACACAGGGGTGCATGGGACTAGCATGGATAATGTTACCAGCTTTGTTGATGTGTTAGCCAACAGCAGCATGGCTTCTCTGTTTACGTCTTTCTATTACGGAAACAAGAAGGTTGAGTCGAGTCGCTTATTTCGATAACTACATGTGGGTGGTCCAGGCTGCCAATGTTTGCTAGGTTCTGATAATGCAATGTAGGTCAGCCCTTAGCCCAGACACAACATTTGGAGGATGTTGTTCTGCGTCTGATTCATATCGCTTTACTGTGTACACCGGCCGCTACAGTCAGCAGCGTGCACTGCGAGCCATAGTGTTCCGGATTAATGTTAGTGGGTCACGCGGTCGTGTGAGGACGACTGCTGTTGCTGCTGCTGCTGAACTGTTGTCATTCATTTGTTTTCTCATGTGAGAAGGGGGGGTGGGGGGGGCAAACACTGAATATTAACCAAGCCCTTTCCTCTGCCTGAAAGCTGTGTGCCATTTTGAACACGTGGCATCTTTTTTAGAAGTTATTATTCGCATTCACTAGCGTCAACTGTTGGTTTCCAAATGTACAGTGGTTTGTTGGTGGAAAATAAATGGTTTGTTTTCACATGAGGAAACAGGTGCGTCGTGCACACGTCACGCATGCGCACTGACCTTGGGGATGTTGATGTTGCCATGGTTATGTTTTCCTCTGAGAAGGTCGTTGAAGCTCTGCCTGCAAAGTGGATGTGTAGTGTTCTTGCAGGGCATCATTACACTCTCTGGAGACTGTATGTGATTGAGTGGCTGCACAGTTGATTGAAGTTGTCTCTCCTTGTCATTTGGCAGCATGGCCGATTACTTAATCAGCGGTGGCACAGGCTACGTACCTGAAGACGGACTCTCAGCTCAGCAGCTCTTCTCGATCGGAGATGGCCTCACGTACAAGTAAGTGTCCTTGCATCACAGACTTTTAAGTGTGTTTTTCCGATCTCAGTTCAGCAATAAAACAATTTTGTAGTGAGGTCTCCTAATTGTAAAACCTCACCTGTACGCAAAGGTGGGTGAAGTTTAAGCACGAGTGCTTTGTAATGGCCAACACATTTTGAACCAGCAGATCTGACCGACAGTGCGTTGTCTCCGACGGTCATACGGCTGCAGAGCTTTGCTCTAAAGGAGATGGGTTGACTTACAAGTGAGTAAAACAGTCATCTTCAAACTGTTTTGGAAATGTGCTGTTAAAATCCTCTCTGTCCAAATGATCCATTTTTGTAAGTGGCAAGCAAATGAGCACCTGTACTTTGACTAAAATAAACGGCGCTAAAACCTGAATGTGGTGTGACGAAAGTGCATGGATGCAGATAAATGAAGTTCTTGTTGGAACGATTACCTTGAACTTGGTCATTGGGATGAAATTTGCTCCCAGTAGACATAATTAGATTATTAAACTTACTATCAAAGTGCACAACCTGCCCTGTGTGATAGAACAGCTTGTGCGCTTTCTTTTAATGACACTAGTCTTTGATTTAGTATCCTCCCTTTTAACTTAACTCTCACTTTCATCCTAAATAAGCGTTCTGGTGACATTAAGAATGCTTTATAAATCAGCATGCATTAATGGAATAATTTTCTTAATCCATGCAATCACATTTTATTTTCTACAACCAGCATGGTGTTTTCAACTCTTAGTAGTTGCTCTTGGACAGAGATGGATGAAGCATGCCATTTATTCCTAGCTTGGATTTGCTCTACTAAACCTTACTCCTAAGGTCATTATTGTTTTAACTGAGCTACAGGCACTGACAACACAGCTGGGGATCCTTTTGTTGTTTTAATTTTAATTAAAAAGTTAGCTAAATTAAACACATATTATATTAGTTATAACACTACAACTCTTCTTTGTTTACCTAGACTGTGACCTTGAAAAACAGGTTAGTTTACCATTTTATTTCTTGCAAAGTGTCTTTCAGGCTTGATAAAATGTTCCGCCTGGTGTACAGTTCAAAGTCCATCAACTGCATAAGGCCAACAAACCTACATTTGAAGTATTCAGTTGGATAGAAATCCTAATGATGTCTGAGTGTGATTTAATAACACCCTCCACACTGTAATTAAGCGCATCAGGACCGAAAGAATGATGACCTTAATTGGCGTCATGTGAATTGCAGGAGGAATTTGGGTGATTAGCGGTTAAAGTTTTTTTCCCCTACAGTTGGATTTCTTTAAGGCAGGTTTAAAGTGTCTAAACACTACATAATTGAGTTAAATCAAATGTGTGATTCTAAAGCGTTTTATTACTGTTTCATTGACAGTGGCAAAAACAAAAAAGTGAGGTACGGGAAAACACAAATTACTTTGTCTGCACTCTGCAGTCTTGTGACTTTCAACTAGGTACAGAAATCATCTCCTGGGTTTGACTGAATGCGTTGTCTTCATCAAATCCACATTTGATCATATTTCAGTCAGCGGCCTAAAAAAAAAGCAACGTAGATATTTGTGATTTTCCCTAAATGTAGACAAGTCTGGAAAACTGTACAATATGTCGAAAAAAACACGTGTTGTCAAATATCAAGGTGCCTCTTCTGCGTATGATTCATAAGATAGCCCGTGACGATCTGTTAAATGCTGTGTCATTGCCATTTTTTACAAGACTCAGGGTTTTAACAAGCCGTATTTGTTAAACTATAAACAAACAAGACTGCATTTACCGTTGAAACTGATCCGTCTCACATGTTTGAATCCTGAAGTGCAACTTTCATGAAAAAACCCCAACAGCTCCTATTAAGTCATAATAGACTAGTATAAACTTTGGGCTGTGTGTCTGTTGTTTGTTACTTAACAAAAGAGCAGACAGTCACAAATATTTCCTGTGGCCATTTGCAGTTTAATAAAAGGTCCCCCAATGGTTGTTGTTTTGTAGGCGTGCCCATAAAATGCCTTTATATTCCATAGAAGATGGCATCTGGACAAACAGGTTAGGATAGTTGTGGTCTTTCCTACTTCGACACTCCCGCTGATCGTTATGCATTTATCAACATGTGATCGATTTGCGTTTTAACCTTTAAGAATCATCAGTCCTGAGCCTGATGAATGAGCCCTTGTGCAGCACTAATCCGGAGTCAGTAAACGCAGCCTTTTTGTTGCTGTTGAGGTTTGTGGCAGCAGCTAAATGGTAGCAGATGTGTGCTGGACCTCCTACTTGTCACTATGTCAGTTCGTGGGTGTTTTGGCTCCTAAGATTTTGGAGAAAAAAAAACAGAAACCCTCCCTCCTAGTCTAGCTATATCAGGTCTTCTCATCCACACTAGAGCAGAACCTGTGCTGCCCACCTTTACCTGTTTTCACTTATTCTCATGTTCCCCATTCAGTTCTCTCCAAAATAAACAAGGTATATAACGCTGCCTTTAATCCCCCATCTTTCCAACTGTCCTCTGCCTGAACTCACACTCACAAGAACCACAAAATGCACACACTACCTGTCATTGAGTTTTTACAGGACACACCCAGCTCAATTAAATGTCTTTACTCATCCAACTTACTTCTAAGAATCAAACAATATTGTAATTGTACATTGTAATCGCTGAACTGTACTATTGTCCTAGTGAGGTAAAGTGAGTTGTTATTAAGTGAGTCGACCATCCCCTGTCTGTATGTCTGTGTCACAAACATAAAAAGCATAAATAGATGTTTGTCAAGAATTAGTCTAAGGGAAAAATTGTATAGTAAAAACAGTGCAGAGCCTTGGGGAATGCCATAATTCACGGAACACTTATTAAACACGGTTGTTAATCGAAACAGAATATCCTGTTTGACCAGATGAAAAACAATTCAAGGCTATATATTTTCACATCTGATTACGCCCTGACGATGGCTTGCACCTACTCTCACAAGTTTATATACGTTTATTATTTTCAAGTCATATGTTTGCGTCACCTTCACCTTTTTCAGGAGAAATGTTACTTGTTCTCGTTTCAGTTCATCATGTCTATACATAATGTAGGAACACATTTTCAGTTTTCTGCTTTTCTTGGAGAAATGTCGCAAAAAATGTTGATGTTGACAGGGAACTCTTGAGCGTCCAATGTTTTCACTGCAGTGTGGTTGTTTTATAGACCTCAAAGCACTGCTATGCTGTGAGCCTTAACCCGTTACTTTGCATTTTGTCTTTCAGTGACTTCCTGATTTTGCCTGGTTTCATTGACTTTACATCAGATGAAGTGGTAAGTAGACACACGATCTTGTTTGCTTGTCTTTACTTGTTCCAAGTAAGAGCAAAAGGCTTTTCCTGGTAGCCTTTGTAGACTCTCTTCCACTCCCCTCATGCTGATGAGCTCTGTTGGCAGACAGACCGCTTTTGGCAGAGCTGCTTCCTAAACCATAAGCCTTATTACAGTGGAGTCTTGTTATATATTTTTGTTTAACAAACCTCTCTAGTCCAAACCTCAGCATTGTTTTGTTTACTGCAGCTTTTACCAAAATACTGTTGTTTTTCACACAAATTGAAAACATCTGCATCATTTCTTCTCCCCCCCTCCTGCTATTTTTGCTCACTGTGGTCACCCACTGGCTGTTCCTTAACCCCCATGTTTATATTTGTGTCTACTCCATTGCCATCTCTCAGCAGATGATGGCGGAGTTCATCTCAGAATGTTAGGTGCCCTTTATCAATTTTGTGTGTGTTTACTTGATTTGTCTAATCTCTAGCTGTTCCCTTCTGAATAGACTAGAGCTCTCCTAACTCTGCCTCGCTCTGTTAGACAAGAGTCTTTGTGTGGCCTAGCCTGTTCAAGCTTGAATAAAACTACCTCCAGTTTTGCCCCCTGTCTTAATTTTGAGCAGCTTCCAAACGCAGCAGCTCTAACTGAGATCCGTAACATGCCTTTGTTTACATTCACTGGGTGTGTTTTATAAGCGCTAAGAGTGGCCACGTGTGCAAGGAGCTATTATGGGAAATTCCTTGTGGCTGTGATGTTTTTGACATGCTCTACTAACTCTTAACTGAATTTAGCATGTAAGTGTCGTTGTGCTGTTTATATGGAGGAATGCTTTACGGCACCTTCTCTTGCCTTCACCATGAACCTCTGAGAAAAGCAGCATGCAGCCTCCCAAAGTTTATGTCTGTTCCAGATAAGGAGTAAAAACTCAGGCATCATAGGTGTCACGTGCTGTGTGTTTTCCCACGCGCAAGGAGTGACTTTATTTTCACTCCCAGCAGCTGAAGATAGCAAAAATCTGGTGTTGTCTGTTGTGGGAATTGATAACAAGTGAAAGTTTAATCTGACTGTAGGAGATTCTGGAGTATGACTCTTTTCTAATTTTTCCAGAGAGGACAGTTTTAGGTGGATCATGACTTATTTTCTTTACAGACATTATTAAATTAATGACACACTAGTTGCTACTCATGTGACCGTTTAATGTCACGTCAAGGGAGTTTGAGACACTTGGACACAAACATCACTGTTTGTCTCCCTAGTTTAGTCTGCCCCCTAGTGGAATATTTCCAAATCTACTTCACTGTCTGTTTCTCTCTCAGGACTTAACATCAGCATTGACCAGGAAGATCACACTGAAGACCCCTCTCATCTCCTCCCCCATGGACACTGTCACAGAGTCAGCTATGGCAATCGCTATGGCGGTAAGATGCTGCCAAACACCTTTCTGCTGTTGTGAAAGAGCATGAGTACGTCCTTATTGCTCGATTCTAAAAGTAATATATGGTTGAATCTGTTAGCTCATGGGAGGCATTGGCATCATCCACCACAACTGCACACCTGAATTCCAAGCCAATGAGGTCCGCAAGGTCAAGGTAACTGAGATTATTATTATCATTATTTATGCACAAATAATTTACTTTTGTCTTGACATTGTCATTTCAGATTCATTCTTTTTTTTCCCCCTGTGTAGGCTATGGTAAATGTTGTTTTTCTAGGCTTTGTTTTTGAGTGTGTGTTTGTGTTTTTTGGTTACTTTTACTTCTCACTAACGGCTGTGGTGTTGTTTGTATATTACAGTTAATCCATTGTTTTGTGTGATGTTTGGCTTTGTGCTGCTGCTGCTGTTCTGCATAACCAGGAGGAATAAAACTCAAAAATGTAATGTTTGATTTTTATTTTCCAGAGGTTTGAGCAGGGGTTTATTACAGACCCAGTTGTGATGAGTCCTCAACACACAGTAGGGGATGTGTTTGAGGCCAAAGTGAGACATGGCTTCTCTGGTATTCCTGTCACAGAGACAGGCAAAATGGGCAGCAAACTGGTGGGCATCGTCACCTCCAGGGATATTGACTTTCTTTCTGAGAAAGACCACAATAAACCTCTGGCGGAGGTGGGTAATTTGATTTCATATGCACCTTGGTTTAAAATGTTTGCATTGTTGTCACTTATTTGAAATTGTGCTGTTGATCTCCTAGGCTATGACTAAAAGGGAGGACTTGGTTGTGGCTCCAGCTGGTGTTACACTGAAAGAAGCCAATGATATTCTGCAGCGCAGTAAAAAAGGTAAAGAAAAGTACAGTAAAAGGAAGATTTTTGACTTTGTTTGGTCTTTAACGACCCGTCGCCAACTTTCTTTATAATCAGGCAAACTTCCCATTGTAAACGACAATGATGAGCTGGTGGCCATCATTGCCAGGACAGATCTGAAGAAGAATAGGGACTACCCACTGGCCTCGAAAGACTCACGCAAGCAGCTGCTATGTGGTGCTGCCATCGGCACCAGGGAGGATGACAAATACAGACTGGACATGTTGGTGCAGGCTGGTGTGGATGTTGTTGTACTGGTGGGTGTTTTTGATGATTGAAATATGGGTGATTTGCGTTTAACCTCTGATCTTATCATCATTAAAGTGAGAGAACCAAACTAGGAGACTGTTTGAAGATACGTTTTTATATGTATGTTGAATCTGAAAATGCAGGCACTGTAAAAGTTAAATTTGGCATTCACTTTTTTCCAGTTTGTATGTAAAGTATGTTTACTCTTTGTTTTGCATTTCTAGGACTCCTCACAAGGCAACTCAGTGTATCAGATCAACATGATAAATTATATTAAACAGAAGAATCCAGAATTACAAGTGGTGGGAGGAAATGGTGAGTTTATAGACATAGGATACTACATCTGTTCTGCTACATATATGTACATGTGGGTAGAAATAAAGCATTGGTCGGATATAAATTTTTGTAAACTTTTTTTTTTTCATGACAGTGGTTACAGCAGCCCAAGCCAAGAATCTGATTGATGCTGGTGTGGATGCTTTGAGAGTTGGAATGGGCTGTGGCTCCATCTGCATCACACAGGAAGGTAATTATTTCTGTTACACATTCTCATCACTTGAACACAGTTAAGAATTTGCGCTACAACCATTTAACTTGTTATGAATTCAAACATAGTGACAAGAATAAGATAATTGTAATAAGAATGCATATGTGTATAGCGGGTGTGCTTGGTCTTTATCTGGCTATTTGCTACAACAAACAAGAAAGGCGATCAGTTGCTAGCAGTAACAAATACCCTGAGACCCCTCCTTGTTGTCATGGTGATCTGCCAAGGCCCCGTTCTGGGTTGCCATGGGGACCGGCCTCTTGTTCTCAGACTAGGTCATGTTCATCAACAAGAATAGAAAGAACATGTTTTAGCAAGAGGACTTGGGTATTTCTGTTAGTAACCAGTAAAATAGATTTTACAATTTTCAGCTTGTGCCCTGCATCATCTTAGTCATGTTCAATGATATCTTCTGCCTTCCAGTAATGGCATGTGGGAGGCCACAGGGAACCTCTGTGTACAAGGTGGCAGAGTATGCCAGGCGCTTTGGGGTGCCGGTCATTGCTGATGGTGGCATTCAGACTGTGGGCCATGTGGTGAAGGCTCTTTCGCTGGGAGCATCAACTGGTAAGATTCCACAGATTGTGATCATGTTTCATATAAATGTCCAAGTCTTCCTTATTAGTAAAGTGGTTCAGGAACACAGTTAAAATTCTCTCCCATCTTCCACCACAGTTATGATGGGATCGTTGCTAGCGGCAACCACTGAGGCTCCCGGGGAGTACTTCTTCTCAGATGGTGTGCGGCTGAAAAAGTATCGTGGTATGGGTTCCCTCGATGCTATGGAGAAGAGCACCAGCAGTCAGAAACGCTATTTCAGGTATGTTGGAGGTCACATGTCTTAAAAAGCCAAAATGTTGTTCCAGCTGGATGGATATACAGTGAGGTCTGAAAGTTTGAGTGCACTTTGGCAAAGACTGTTGTTTCCACAGCGAGGGCGATAAGGTGAAGGTAGCCCAGGGTGTTTCAGGCTCGGTCCAGGACAAGGGGTCCATCCACAAGTTTGTACCGTACCTGATAGCTGGGATCCAACATGGCTGCCAGGACATCGGGGCAAAGAGTCTCTCTGTCCTCCGGTGAGTAGTTTGTGTAGATTACTGTTACAATACAGATGATTGTTTTAAATTATATGAATAACAATGTTAATGTCCTCAGTTCCATGATGTACTCTGGGGAGCTTAAGTTTGAGAAGCGCACCATGTCTGCACAGGTGGAGGGAGGCGTGCATGGACTCCATTCGTAAGTACATAAACAATCAGAAAAAAATACAAATTTTATGTTAGATTTGTCATCTGCAGGTATCATTGAGTTCATTGCAATGACAATGTCATTTTTTATGCAAACCACAGCATGTCTCCAGTATTTTCTACAAGGTGTAAGCAGAAAGTAAACTTATTCTGTAGTTACAAGAAAGTTGCTTGAGAAAACAAAGTAGATAATTAGATTAGTGTTTTCAGTTTCATCTTAATAACGGCGACATTAGGAAAAAAATAATATTTTCCACTTTCTGCCAAATGCATTCAGGAAACAAGGCCCAAGAGGAAGATCCAGTTGATGCATGAATGTGAATACCAGTCAGTGACGTCAGGTTTTATATTTGAGCTAATGCTGATTTCTGGTTTCTTCACCTCCACAGCTACGAGAAGCGGCTTTACTGAACAGTGTGGTTGGAGTAGACATCAGTGGTGCACATGACATGCCCAATCTTACAGTGCCCAAACGTTAAACTACCACTTCCACTAAATTGCGCAAGACCTGCTACACCCTCTCGACTCCCCTCCCCTTGTCCGTGTTGAGTTCACTGCACTGTGACTCTCTCTGATCCCAACCAGCTTTTTGGGGGATGAAAGGGGCACAGTTGCAAACCGACACCGACTCTCTGAACACCTGGGATTTTGCACTCAGGAAGCGGCGCATCAGGGTTTTTTCGGAATGACAAACACATCTGTGTCTTGAGTATGCAGCCTGATCCCAATTGCGTGTGTGTTGATAGCAGTGCGAGAGTGAGTATGAATAATTGTTAATAATAGAGAGTGTTTGTGTGTGTGTGTGTTTTTGAGAGAGACAGATATAGTTTAAATGTCTGTTTTTGTCATCTTATTATAAAGTCTCAAACAGCCATGGTGCAGATCCCATTTTTTTTCCTTTGGCTCCCTTAGCACACTTTCTGATGGAAGCCTCCCACACCTCAGTTCTTCTCACACTCTAGTGCATTTACAGAAAACAAGATTAAACACTTGTCTACGTGCAGTGTGTTGGCTAATCGTGGCAAACCTATATTTTTCTTTCTGTGTTGCATTTAATGACATCAGAGATGTCATTAAATGCTACTTATAAGAGGTAGCGTCTTATATTTCAGTGCTTACTGTTTACTTATGGCTTGTGGATCATCAGGTACGTGATGTTGCTTGAGGCAGTTAATCCTGCCAACGTTATATCCTCCGTTCTCACCTGAAATCAGTGGAGCTCAGACTCACTGGCTTTCACCACTGTGGACATTCAATTTCCCCTCAAAGACAAACTGATCCAAATAATCTGTGTCCTATCTCAGTGCATTGTGTTCATGTGTTAAACATGGATGGGACCAAAAGCTGAAGATCAGGTATGTTTAAAAGAAATGAAAGTGAAGCGTATCAATCAAAAATAGTTGATGAAGAGAATGATTTCTCTGCCCTTTATTTAAAATGCTTTTAGATTAAACAGACTTTCTATTAAACCTGTATAGTCTCTGGCTTTGAATTGAATATGAAGGGTTTTTTGATATGCATGTTTGATTTTTCACTAAGCCTGACATGGCTGTATTTATATTCTGCCTAATTGTAATTGCGTACATACTGCCAAGTGTATTCGCACTTCCTCTCACACTCTTCTTTTGTATCTTCAGAAACCAGGATTCACACAACAAGTCACGTTGTCACTCGTTCATTCCTGCACTCTCACAGTACTGCATATGTTCAGTGTGACAGGTTATTTTGTTTTCTCAGTTGTGTTTCTGTTTACCAGAGATATGCCTTGAAATGTGCACAGATAAAAGGATATAGATGACAGTCCAGTGAAAATGCATTTATATGCATAATGCTACACACACACCCTTATTGTCTCCCTTACACTGAAACAGCATCGCTGTCTATGTTATCGTTCTGCTTATGTATTAATAGGCTTTTCTAACGTACCCCATGTTTCTTGCCATATATATACGTTTTTTATATATATATATATATATATATAAATTGTCCCAGAATGTAAGAATTTACTTGCTTTCTCCAATGTGCTAATGTGATAAACCCATCGCAGGGTTCACTTGTCTAAATGCTAGAATGTGGACATGGAAATACTGTATATGAAAAATATATACTTATATTCAGTTAAGTGACGGCTGCTTGTTTTCGGTCCCCCATCTGAAGAGATCATTTTGGTCCTTTAAAACATATTATTTGTCACAGAGTCTTGTTAGTCCATCTGAGAAGGATATACAGAGTAAATGGGATTCTAGGTTTACGCTTTTTATTTATAGTTATTGAGTTGCACTTTTTATGATTTAAATATACTCAAAAGCAGTCACGGTTGCCACTGTGGTAGCCTCAGCAACCAAAACATTAAGCCGAGACCTTTTAGATGGAATGAGAAGACTCCGTGATCAGTAAATCCATCCCTTCATAACATGTTTACACTTGAAACACCCAACAGAGGAAGGTTGCTTTTGCTGTTCGATATGGTCAACAATAAATTAATCAACCGTGCATGGACTACTGTCGTACTTAACGTGAGTCGTCCAGTCATATTCCATGGTGTCTATATTATGTAAAATGAGACAGCTGTTTAAAAAACATACTTTATTAAACATTGGTTGAGCAACGTTATATTTGAACATAAATAAATTAGTAAGCAAGTCATAAAGGATGGGTAAATACATGTAGAGGCTTACAACTTGGTGATAATTGAAGAGAAAAAGGTAGCTTGTGTTTTACCAGTAGAGGGCGCAGGCGCACCGTGACTTCAAGTAGGACATGTAGCATATTGGTATCTACATCGGTTTCTAGCTTGACACTTAATTGGAAGTCCAAAAATGACTTCAGATTAATGTGTTGGTGTGTGAATGGCAGTTATATCTTGCTGAATTTGACAGTGAACGATATTAGTAGTATTATATAAGTGCTCATCTCGGTCACAGTAGTAGCATTTGGAATGTCATAATGCAACAAAAGCATTGTACAAATAAAATCTTGTAATCGCTATACAGTAAAACACGTTTTTTTAATCTCTGTAGCAAACCTCACCAGGCATTATCAAACGTAAAAAGTTACAAATTACCTTTTGGCTTTTGATATTCTTGGCACTCTCACGCTCATACAGACAATCAATAATGTCCACCTATTCAACTACCCCAAATTCTGTTTTGGTAGCTATCGCTCCATTATGGTGTACGCAAAAGCTACCATACAACACCAAGAAGCCTAATCATTAACCTTAACACGCAACTTGCAGCACAGACTTTTCTCAATAAGACACAGACTGTCCCTTTTTATAAATCGATAGTCTCACTGCAGATGCTCAAAGCATCGATTTGTCTGCAAACGCTGATGAACTCCTCTTGCACCGACCGGTCTGCCTCACCCGACATATCCAGGTCCAGGCTCTCCTGTGAGGCTGCGCCCAGTGTATGATAATGACTTTGTGGGTCAGTATGCGCTTGGTGGCCAGAGGACACCACACAACCTGTGTCTCCTTGACGATGATTCTGCTGCGCATGTTGATCTGGGCTCGAGCAGAGAACTAGTGAGGAGCCCCCAAGAGAGGCTCGGTAGAAGGAACAGGAGGAATAACTGCCCCTCCAGCGTTCAGGAGACGAGCAGCTGGAGGAGGACAGGGATGGAGAAGGTGGAGCACCTACAACAAATTCTCCTTGTGATTGGCTCGCCGGGGGCTGGGCGTGACAAGCCATCTCAACACAGGAAGAGGTGCGATAAAGGCCAGGGTCATCTGAGACAGGATCACAGAGGTTGTTGTTGGCAAGCACATTGTGGTTGTCTACAGATAGATCACTCAGGCAAACAGGCCGAGCAGTCCTGAAGAGGCTCATGGGGAAGAGGGCTTCACTAAAGAGCGCCTCATCTATGCTGCGACGCAGATTAATGGGTGAAGGCGGCCGCAAGTCTGTAGTGGAGTCACTGGTAAACGAGGATCCACCTGATGGCTCCCTGCCTTGTCTATCCTCGGGTTTTGCAGCACTCAGGAAGTCCATGTCCAAGTCCAGGTCTCGGTATGCTAAGGCCCGGTTGCTGTGGTACAGGAGGTCCAAACCGTTTAGACTACTACCAAGCCTCTCGTCCATCAGAGTGTAAAGAGGAAGGCTTTCTGTCTCTCCAAGCCCAGCTGTATCAACAATGGCGAGTTTCTCCTGCTGACTTAGGGTCCACTGGTAGGTCCCAGGCAGAATGGGCGATTTGGACGCCAAAAGTTCAGTCCAGCAACTTCCTGCAGCCGGTAGATGATCAGAACAGTAAACTGGTTGTGCGACCACCAAGGCTAAGGTGAGACAGACGCCAAGCTCACAGAGTCTGCAGCTCAATTGAAAAGTCCACCAGGGCCAGGGGTGGAAGACCTCCTCTCCTCCTGCAACACCCATAGCATTTAGCATTGCATATAACTGCAGTCCTGCACATGCTAACGAAAATACTGCGGAGAGACAAACAGTCACCGCCGCACGGTCCCAGTCCCGGCTCTCGGCAAAGGGGCAGCGGTTGTAGCGCTCAGCAGGTGTGGGGGAGGTGTTGTTCAGGTGGTAGATGTGCTTCGAGTCTGCTCGCACGTAAATGTAGAACACAAAATAAGCAGTAGACAGAAACGTGGCAAGGACTACAAATGCTCCACGGGAGAGGAGTGAGAGGAAGAGGCATAGCGGAGGCTTTTGCTGGTAGAACTTCAGTAATGCCACCGGACAGAACGAGGCAGCAAAGTGCAGGACAACCAAGCAGGCCAGGAAGCAAGGTCTCTGGAAGGCTGAGTAGGACAGCTGCATTCTGGATCGCATGGAGAGGAGAAGGAAAACCAGGCCGAAAGCTGCAGTCAAACAGGGAAATGGCGCCTCGTAGAGCATCAGCGAGGCCTCTGTGAAAGGTAAGCGATCTTGGTGGCCGTAGGCGTCGTACAGGAGCGAGAAAGATCTGGTGCAGCCAGCAGCCAAAAGAAACAGGCTGACCAGAGCAAAGTAGCCGCATCCAGATGGGCATCGCAGTGGCAAACAGAGCAAATTGAGCGCTGAGGCTAGTGTTAGCATCGCAAAAACACAACCGGCACCATAAACATGCGCCTCCCAGGCCAGGCCCCAAGCCGCCATGGCACTGTTCCAGTCAGTGTACAGGGGCACCAACATGGGTGGAGCCGGGATCAGGAAAGGGCTGATGGACTGGTTCCTGGTAGTGGTGTTTTGTGTGGGTCTGGTGTCCCAGGCGGTGGTGGAGTCCCAGATGTCTGACAGGTTGCAGATCCCAGAGCGTTCTTTATTGCAGTCTGGAAGAAAGGTGACGTCACTGTGCACCGGGTTAGACACCCAGTCTTCAGTGTAGAGAGGGATACGCGGCGTTTCTGAGGGGCTTCCTGTAAAGAAAGCAGAAAGTTAGTTTGATCAAATTCACTTTCAATATCCGGTAGAATGAATGTTTGAAAAGCGAGAGAACAAAAATGTGAGAAACAGCATTGGCTTTTATTTTGGTTAAAAGCATATTAGTAAATGTTCATAGTAGCTGAGACAGGAAACAAATTGGCTCCGCTCCAAGATGTCGAAAAAGTGCTTTCCTCCTTAATGCGCTAATCCCATTAAAAGTCTTGTAAGGCGGCAACTTCAAAGTGAACGCGGCCCGCAAAGCCAAAAGGAAGAGAAATACAGTGTGTGTGTGTGTGTGTGTGTGTGTGTGCGTGTGTGTGTGTGTGTGAGAGATCGGCCCACTCAGAACCACAGAGCTAGTCTGTCTCGCATAACGTAAGCCATCTGGAGTTCTCATACCAGCATCCTTAATTATGATTGTGTTGGATGTTTAAGCATTGTGAAGGAAATGGCTGCTTCTAAGTGGTTTCGCCTTGGATGTATGTGTTTGAGTGAACATTACTGAGACGCATGCAACGCTCGTTTGCGGCGTGCAACCCGATCCCGTTAAATTGCATGCATCTCTTCTCACAGCGTGATGCGTCCCAGACGGGCAACAAGACAAACATTTGTTTGGAGTCCCTTCATGTCCACATTGATCAGATGCACATTACGGGGCTGCTTCTTCTTCACCACAACACATAACCATCACAGCGTGCGTGCTATTGGGTAATAATGGCAGCTTAAATCCGTGTCATATAAAATAGTAGTCAAACATAGCAGAGAAGCAACCTGGAACCGCATCTCAGTCTTTTCCGTAGATGCGCAGAATCACCGGTCATTTTGGTGCAGGCTTATTAGCGACAACCAGCCCTCCATAAAGAGCCAGGTGGTAGAAAGGAGCGCAGAGACAGCCCAGTAAATCACACAGCAGGCAGGTCTAATGTGCAATAACCTTGGAGTGAGATAAGTGACTTGTTTTGCTTGTGACTGGTCTGACACAGAAATCGAGGGGTTTAATTACATCCAGCGATGTCTGGGGGATTCATCAAGATCTGGCGGTGATGTTATGTGCCAGTTTAAGAACTTTAAATGTGCAGACCTCAGCACGGCAGCGCCCTAAATCCTTGCGTATAGATTGAAGATGTCTAATTTGTTTCCTGAGTGGGGCTAAAAGTGGAATTCATGTGTTGTGGCGTCCTTTTTTTCTTTTCTTTTTTTTAATGTATTCTTTTATAGGTTGTATTTTTTTGCGTTTCCCATCCCACCCTGTCCCGTTCCCCTAATTCTCTCTTTTGTTTATGATTTCCCTCCAACGCCGCCCCGCGAAAATGGGGAAACTCCCATAGGTGGGTTTGTTATTTTTAGCCCGGGACAGTTTTATGCGCTAAGGGCCACTGTTCTCTTTGACTGTCCTGGATTTTACAACTCTCTTTCCATGAACACTGTTCTCAAATGGTTTTTCCAGTTCTACAGATAAAATACATGGTGGCTGCTGTTTCCAGCACGGAAACATATATCACATGTCGTCATGTGTGTAGTCACATGCATGTTTGTGCTGTTGCCACTCATTGCACTTGAGTCCCTGACTGGCTGAGGATTTGCACAAATGCCTTGAGCACATCCCTGCTTATTGTCAAGGACTTTTTAATTGCTCCTGATTCATTTCCTAACCCCAAATGTTGTTATGAAAACGTCAGGCTTGGGGAAATATGACCTGATCTAATAAGGAGTGAAATGTGTTGAAGTCAGTCCCCTTGTACATCGTTTTCACAACGATCCTCCAGCAACATCTGGGACAGATGTGTGTGTGTGGAGTCAGTAAGTCCAAATATGCAACACCGTGCGACTGTTCTGCCAGGAAAGCAGAAGCACAAGCTGTACTGCCATTAAGTCAGCCATTAAGTCAGCTAAGTGAATGGACTAAACATCCCGTTTCATACTGTGGTTTAATTTGCCAGGAAAGAATTGTACATGGTGGATTTAGAACAGTGTCTCAGGGTGTCTGGAACAAATATAATAAATATCATTTTTTTTATTATTATCAAATTAGATGATGAATGAATGAAAATGAATCATTTTCAAACACGATCATTATTTGGCATCTCGCAAAACCATGAATGTTTTTGCCACATGTCGTGACAGACCAGTGAGTTGTTGTCAAGATAGTGATTGACATTACCGCCTCTAGTGCCGTGCCACTAGCATGGCTAATGATCAATCAATAGGTAAATCAATGACAGCAATAATCATTACTTTCAGTATGAAACATAAATAATAAAATGGCTACTAGATAGTTCAAACTGCATAAAAATCATTGCATACAACAACTACTTTCAATGTTGTTGAAGATATAAACATAGTAAATATGTCAGTATTCTTGTAAACTTGCACTGTTTGTCTGCACTGGCAGCGTCATCCTGGCAAAACAGACAGTAGCAGTGTGGGAAATGTACAAAAACACACACAGAGACACACACAGACACACACAGATACAGGCGTTTGGACTGTGGGGACGGCTGATAAAAGGAGGTGGGGTTCAGGACAGGACAGGGTTGTTTACTTTCCAGGGCAGGCCTGTGCCACCGAGTCGGGCCAAATGGAAAGCATGACGGTCGTTGAATGAGCGCCATGTTTCTCCGCCTCTCTCGTGTCAGTAAATGTCACAGCTGAGCCGTCTGGCTGGCGGAGCGGCCTGTGCAGGGTTTGGTATGTGTTGGCGGCTGCAGTACGAGAACGGACCAGAGCTCTCCACTGCAAGCTGCTCGGCCGTATCAAACATGACTGTGGGAAGAGTGGACGCAGGCTGAAAGCAAAGTCCTCCATTAGATAAATTCATCTTTGATTCTGCCTCATGAAGCCAAAAGCTCCATCGTGTAGTTTTTGTTTGATTGCCGCCATCTTCAATTTGGCTCACCTCAGAAAAAGCAATTAAGCGAGAGCTCATGGAGCAGTTCTATCTCGCATACTGAGGAGGAGCAGTCTGGCGTTCGAGGGGGGGGGAATTTGAAACTGAGGCCGTTTCATTCTTCCAAATCAGCCGCACACGACGCAATAACAACACCGCTGTTGGTCGATAAAAGCAAATGCTTGTATTAAAACTGCAAATCCGTTTACGAGCAGCTGATACTTTTGCTTTAGGGACACATTCAAATATGTAAATGTACCATTATCAGTGAGTGGCACAGTTGACAGGTCTATTCTTGAAAATCGTTTTACAACATTTGCTATTCCAGGAGACGCAATGTGGGCCACATCTGCTCCTGTGTACTGGGTCTTAAGTGGATCTTTAAATAACCTAGATCTATCTATCTATCTATCTATCTATCTATCTATCTATCTATCTATCTATCTAGCTAGCTAGCTAGCTAGCTATCCATCCATCCATCCATCCATCCATCCATCCATCCATCCATCCATCCATCCATCCATCCATCCATCCATCCATCCCTCTAGGTATCTAGCTACCTAGCTATCTACCTAGCTATCTAGCTACCTAGCTATCTAGCTACCTAGCTACCTAGCTACCTATCTGTTCAATTAAATATCAGTTTTTGTCTCTGTACGCATAGCTTGATACAATATATTTTTTGCCTCCAAAAACTAGTAAATGTTGTGATGAGCTATATACTTCTACTCTTTGTACAAAAGTACTTTTTAGTAGCTGGATTGTACTTCATCAAAGTTTGTTGTTTTTTGCCGTTTACTATTTCGTAAAGTCTATTGTCATCAGATCGGTGATTATATACAGTATGTGAGAGAGTGCGGATAAGAGCGTTTGTTTATCCGGTGGTTGCTGTTTCCATTTCTTCAGATCTCAGGAGTTCTCTGAAATCACTGTGAGCGAGCGCTCATCTCCTCCCCTTGGAAGCAATTAGCTGCCGGCAGAGGACTCGGAGTAATCGTTTCTCCCAGTCCTCTGGCATCTTTACGGCCATTGAAAGCACCACAGGGCATCTGGCTTATGAACCAGCGTGCAGTCACTGGAGCTGGCCTCCTAACACTGTCACTGTGCAAACACGTGCTTCAAGCAGACACAAGACCCACAGTGTTTGTTTACATGTCAAGGGACATGTTTGCTCACCGGTCGTTAGCGGCCTGGCTGATGGCGTGGAAATATCTGCCAGCCTCCCATTGTCTCCATCCCCGTCTGCAGCTGAAGGCGCCACGCCTTCCTCAGCCTCCTCATCCTCCTCCTGATCCTCTTGTCCTGGCAGCTCTGGGAAGAAACGTGCAATTTAACCTCTGACGTGATCTCAGAGGGACAATTTAAAGCATAGACTGTTGAATCTGGAACATGCAAGAGGTTTAACCCTCTCTGTTAACCTCTCTGTGGCTTCACACTGCAGAGCATAGTGGGACTATACTGTATTTCTTAACCCAGTTCTGTCAGATGGATCGGCCTGTCACCCATCGCACAGTGGTCTGGCCCCTCTCTTACACCATTCTTCATTTGTATTTTATTTCATAGAATTGAAATGGAGCTGCATTTGCTGTACTGGAATATTGTTACTGTTTGTTGCGGCCTGTTTTGGCTCTTGCAGATTGTTTATTGACCGTGCATGGCTGCGGACACACTGATGTCCCTGTTGTGCGAAATTCATTTGCTGCGACTAACGAGATCGGCCACAAATGCGCTACAGGGACAGTAAACAGATGCGGTCACTCGCTCGCTCACACCCAAACACATCACCACATCACAAGTGAAAATCACTGACGGCCAGCTATTTACAGGCTCCTGCTGATGGAGCAAAATGAAAAGGGATCAGTGAGGGAGGTGTGAGCTGAGTATTGACCTGCTCCACCTTCCTCATCAGTGACTGCGTTATCATTTTTCTATAATTAGTACATTAATTTTGTTTTAATCATTTTATTGCACCTAGATCCACTGTTTCACAGGAGAAAAGTATCTCTGCTGTTCTGTGATCTGTGTGTTAATGCAGTTTTTTTGTTCACGTTGTGTATTGTTTCAAACGCTCATTATCCTCCTCTGCTCCCAGGAAACACACAAACAAGATGATGTTGCATTTCATTACACTCTGCGTTTATCTGTGTCGGTGTTTTTTTTTTTTGGTTTTGTTTTGTTGGCGTTGTATCATCGCAACGAGATCAGAGCGATAAGCGATAATAGGAACGGGGGTTGATAGCAGGAAAAGAAAATGCGTAGAAATGAGATATTATGCATTTGCACATTCATTTTTATGTACTTATGTACAAATGAATTAAGTTGGTTTATTTTCAGTCCAGTTTCTCTCCAATCCTCATTGTCTGATTGTAATAATATTCAGAATTGCATCAACTTAAAAAAAACAACCAAGCTTAACCTGGGTAGTTCATGAAAATCTTTACAAATTTTTTTTTCCTGTAAATCCTATGCATAGTGTCACATATTCATGTCACATGCTTCCCATAATCAGTTAACCTGTTTCATACAGCTGTAAAGATATATTGCAGGTTTTAATGGAGTGTGTTAAGGATCTAGGCCTGATGTTGCACACTGTACTGGAAGAGGTGGGGGGTGGGGGGATGAGGAGAATAAACAGGGGGCTTTTTTAAATTAAATTGTCCCGTAGTGGAGGACTTGACACAGATGCAGAGCATTTTGTAACCTTGGCATAATGTATGATAATTTCAGTTTAGTTTCTTATTACCCCCCCTCCTGTGTCCTTTGGCAGGGTGCAGTCATTTTAAATGCCGCAAGACACCAACGCAATGTAAAACTATGACTAGAAACAATAACCGCAAGCCTATTAGGACATTGTCACCCCTTGCCTGACAAGAGGCGACAGAGATTTGTGTTTTTTACAGAGGGAAAAGCAAAAATGAACACGGGAACAGGAAAAGGGGGAGGTGGGACAGCGTAGACTAAATGGCATGAAGCGTGTTCAGCATCCGTGAGCAGCGACTGGTGAGAGGATGGTCCCACCGGAGAGGCGGTGGTGGTAATGCTGATCCTCAGTCACAGCAGCTCTCCTGCCCTCCCCCACCAAGGCCCAAAGCCCCCTTATCTTTTTCCCAGTGTCGCCATGCAGTGCTCAAATATAATAAATAACAAGTGCAGACTCAACACTGGGAGCCGCAGACAAAACATAACATCTGCCCGACTCGGTGCAATAACACCGTGCAGAATACATTGTCTCACTACACGAGATTATTTTTGGTTTAGCTGCATTGTAGATGATTTTATTATCTTCACAATTTGAAAAAAAAACAACCAGAGTTGTCATATTTGATCCATGATGTCACCAAAAAAATACTGATGCTAACTGATGTGGCTATCCTGTTCCACCAATGCTAAATTAATATTGCAGACACTGCTGTGGCGGAGAATAATCGACTCATCATTTTCTGACCCGGCCTTTGACCCTGCATGATGGATGTGTCTGTCCTTGATAGAGGACCCACCTCTGAAGACTCATTAAGGAGACAGACACCAGACGGCCACCAGTGTTGGGGGTTGGGCCTCTGAGACGTAGGTGTTGCCTCCTGACATAGACTTACTGCTAGTCACTGTTGTACCTCACCATATCTTTATCTTTTCATGCACCACTGAGAGCGCAAACCTCCAAATATTTCCCTTCTGCGTCGTGGCTTGAAAACACATTACAGGGATGGTTGAAATTTTCTTTAAATAGGGTGGTACAAATTATTTGCTAGTAGCAATTGCGAAACGCTCCATTAATGAAGGGTTTAGATGGAGCCAGTAAACAACAACACATCCCTTCGGGGGGAAAAGAAAAGTCGTTTTAACCAGACTGCAAAATAGATTCTGATGCTTTATTCTCCGGTGTTTAAGTGATTCAAGCTTCGGAAATAAAACAGAAAAAATCTAGACTATATCTACAAGCTCGAAAAACTTGAATTTCAGCACGTAATCAGTCCTTGTTAATGTTGAATCCAGACATCGTTTCAGCAGCATCTGGATTTATGCTAATCTCCGACCTGTGACTTCTTACCATGTCATACACGTCAATGACTGAGTCGAACTGGCTGGAACCTTCTGACTGCTAACTATTGAACACTTGACACCTGCTTGCATATGACTGATCACATCTATTGACTCAGCCGAGAGACTATTGATCTGTTTAACTTAGCTTACCTCCCGCCATTGGGACGTTAACCTTTTGGCTCGGAGTTGTGCTTGTTATGGATTCCAGGACTGGTTTGTCATTGATCCCCTTGGCAACGGTGATTACCTCCTGCTGCTCCCCCACGGGCCCTGACCTGGTCTCGGAGAAGCCCAGGCCACCTCCACTCAGTGTGGGGTGACTACCTGGCATTGTGGCCTCATCAGCATTGAGGTTAATACTAACAGTCGAGTCTTGTGGCTTTCTGACAAATGTGGTTTCAAAGGAGGGAGGTGTAACCGGCCTCAGCGAATCTCTGCTGGTCACTGTGGTCATGACAAGTCCTGGATTAGTTGTGGCGGTTTGGGCCGCTGCCCATGTGAAGGCAGTGGGAACTGTAGTCTCTGTTGCAATCGTTGAAAAGATCGTCCCCGTAAAACCTTCAGTCACCACCATATCAGTGTATTCTTTCGGGAGGTGTCGCGCAGTGGCGCTCATGCTGGGCCCGGCTGCTCGTGTGACACCCTGTGGTGGGTGGGTATGTGTTTCGTTTTTTTCAAGAGCATTTGTGCTGGTGGGACTGTTGGTGAACAGAGTTCTTCTGACAGAGCTGCTTGTGGGAGAGTGGGAGTCTGAAACAAGAGTATCATTGTCGGTCTGCGCTGCGTTAATGTGTGGAGAATCTGATGTCCCCGTGGGAAGTGATTCAGTTCTTATCTTTGTCACGCTGATTAGAAGACTCTGTGTTGAAGTGGTGGGTGTTTTAGATCCTTCAGAATTGCTCTCTTCCCCTGATCCTGAGTCTTGAGCAAATGTTTCTGTAAGCCCCTTGGCGATTGTGGTTGACGCGGCAGCCTCGTTCTTACTGTCAGACTTCCTAAAGGGGTTGAGAAATGGCAGTGAGGAAAGGGAAGGGAACTCTGGAAGAGTCGGGGTCCAAAACCAGCTTGATTTATTTTCTGTTGGGCTTTTTTTCGATGGTTCTGGTCCCCAAAGGGCCTCTTCGTCCGCCACAGCCTGCCCATGAAGCACCAGAAAACACCAGAGGCAGATCACCAGGGTCCGGTGGTGGGAAACCATGCTGTCGACAGCGGCACATGGATCAGTCACATGTTGTTCTCCATTCTCCTGCTCCCTGGGGCAGTTTGGCTGGTTCTCCAGCAAGAGTGACCTAAAAAAGAGAAAGACAGACAGGACACTGAGCTACAAACTTCCCATCCACCTCTTGTACAGGTATATTTGAGTTGGCGAACACTTGACAGAGCTTGCATCTGTTTTGTCACTGAGCTCTTTACGGAACCTCAGCTCCGCAGAGCGTGACCTGATTTTCAGCTGTTTTTTCCAGAACATGCTGTAAATCACGTATATAAACGATGCCACCCCAAAACAAGCGACGGCTGAGGTTAGCAGGCTAAAAAAAAAAGTCCTCCGCAGCAAATCAAAACAAGAACCTAACTACCCTGCAATTAGTGGTGTCCTGTTGGATGTGGTGGTCAGTATTTATGTCATGCTGTTTGCTCACGTGCGCGCTGTGCCGCAGTGGTTGTGTGGCTACAGGGACTGACCAATTAACGAAAGATCTTCCATCCATACGTATCCCACACAGCGAGGAGTGGTCAAGAAATAATGTGTGAGGGTTGGGTTGGGGGAGGTCGCAGAAGAATTAGGGTCCAGCATAAGAATAGAGGGACTGCTTTTTCTATTGTGGACCGCCGAGTGGTTCAAAGTCACTAGCCTGTTGCCTCAGTGAAAAGACCGGAGCACCGAAGGAATTTCCCCCGCGAGAACAACAACATGTATGCTTTAGCTGTACTTAACTCCCTCCCCGACTCCCACCACCCCCATCCCCACCCCACAGCTCTGGCCTTCATCCCTTTCAATCTCAGATTTATTTGTTCTTGAAGGTGGAGGGAGAAAGCTCTGTTTGTGTGGGAGTGGGAAAGAAAATCATCAATATTCACAGAGAACCTCTGTCTCAGAGAAGTTCTCTCCAGTCTCTCCATCACGGCCTCATTTCATTTTCATTACTTTCAGCTAAGTTCTTGCTATTTCCTTTTCTACACGTGTACGAGAACAGTGTCCATACTCATCTTCCCCTCTCTTCCCACCTGGAGGGATGAAACCGACCTGGCTACAGGGTCAGAACCTCAGATATGAGGACTTACTAAGAGAGGGGACTGGTGATGCTTCCCACAATCTCCCCCAGCGTTAGCATTTGGCGTAAACAGCATGAAAGTCATTTTTCATTGAGGTCAGGTTGTTGTTGGAAACCTGTGCACTCACACTTACACAATTCAACCCACACACGGTCACATCTTCTGCATGTAGAGATATGCTTGTAGATGAATCGCTATAGATGTTATGTACTCGTTCACCCACACGCACTGTTCTGCAGGGGGCACACACCCACACACACACACACAAACAGTTTCTTCTGCTGCTTTCTTCAAGATATTTTCTCCAGGAATGTTTTGATGGTTACCGAAAGGCCATGTGTCGCTCGGAGCAAATAAACTTTCATCCCTAACGACCTTTTTGTTTATCTGCTGCGAAACGGATCAATTATTGAAACACATACATTGAATAGGGTATGTATAATTTATACTGCCTAACACGCTCACATTTCACTCCAGCATCACATTTCTTAATGATCACTAATGTGATACGTATGTTTCAAAACATCACCAGAGTCTGAGCAAGAATTTATTGCCCTTTGCAGCGATTTCAGATCGGGCCTTTTTCACGCCCTTGTCACCACTCGTCACCGCGTCGCCTGTTGGCGAAGGCATTGTCTGCTTTGACGGGCAGCGGGGCGAGTGGAAAGGAGCTGTAAAAAAGTCTACGTGGGGGGGATTTACAAGTCCCCTCTATTATTTGACTTGTGTTTTTGTCTGTCTTCTCCTGACAAAGACGGGAGAGAGAGAGAGAGAGAGAGAGAGAGACAGCATATTGACATCCAGTTGTGTTCTTCATCCAGGAGAGTAAACTCACCCTAATGCTCATCTTAGTTTGTTGTCAGACCTTTTTATTAACTCTGCAAACAGACTGCTCTCTCCCCCCCTCTCTGTGTGTGTGTGTCTGTGTGTGTGTGTGTGTGTGTGAGTGTGTGTTCTCTCAGCCATCTTGATCTCAATCAGCCTCCAACCTGCTGCACCACCCATCACTCGGTGTGTTTTTCTAAATGAATCCGCCTCTGTGTCGTTGGAATAAAGGCCACTGTGGTCAAAGCTAATGGAGGAGGGAGGAAGGGGAAGGCAGGAAGTCGATTTAAACGAAGACACCCGTCATGGTGGCGAGTTGCAAATGGAGATGGATTGACTGTGTCATTACTGTGTCAAACCTGCCATAAGCACAGGGAGGCGCTGATAGCTCAATGACACAGTCCGGGATAATGCAGTCAATTACCTTCCTGCTAATGGCTACTGTTCTCTACTCTCTTTTTTTTCCTGAATCGGGGCTTATGTGGGTGTGCGTATTTACAAGCACCAGTTCGCACTCTAGTATTATTTCCATGGTTACCTGTTACGCGTACACACTGATGTGTGAGTGTGTGTTTACGCCAGCGTCCTCCCACATGCTGTCAAGTGTCGTGTTTTCCATTGCGGCTCTTCAGCATCACGGGACGACTTTCCAACGCAACGACTGAACACATGGCTTCTTCCTGTCGCCCTCTCCTGACGTTGACACAACACAGGCCCTTGTCAACATCACACAGATTCAATCTGACTGTCCACTTCCACCCACCGGGGATTTATTCCTCATAAAGCAGCATATTTATAAATTGCAGGAATATCGGCATTCACGTTTGGACAGAGTCGCGTCTTTAGTTTCTAGGACTTTAGTTTCTAGACGTTGTCGACGTCCTCAGGTCCAGAAACAACCCTTGTCCTACAACCCAACACCATCCTGGGTCATGTTGTTTAGATCGTTTTATATAGTGATTCTTTGCAAATGCAAATTCCCACATTTCATTAATATTTTTTTCCAGGGAAAACTTATGTGTGTCATGTTTCAACACCCCCCACCCCCTTTTCCACAGATTAGCATGGTTCTCCAAACATCACCCACCTCATGAAACATATCCCCCATGCACGAGAATGACATGAATGGTGCCGGACTAATGCTTGTGTCAGAGCTGTGCCCCCGAGCTGCTGAATGCGGTGAACATGCCGATATAAAGGACGCTCTCAGACACAGGCGTTCCGCTGGCTGCCTTTGCCATGGTGACAGCTGAAGCCATGGACGTCTCGCTAATCTGCCCGGGTTCGAGCACCTTTTTGGCTGTTTGTGGTGATTGTGTAGTGTGTGGTGATTGACTATCACCAAAACACAACCATGTTCCACACTCATCCACATGCACAAAAACAGGCAAACATTTTGTATAGTAAACACAATGTAAACCCCCATATATTAATGAAGTGTTACTCATTTTAATACAAGATACAGATTAGATGTAATTAGATGACACTGATAAACACAGCCTGTCATACACACACCCACCATTTTACACAGTGCCTTTACAGTTACCACTAAATCCTTAATCCTGATGTGTGTTAGTGTACACACGCACACACACGCACAAACATCCCACAGCTGCAGCTGGAGTGTGTGTGTCTGTAACAGCACACCACCACACATCCATCATATCTACATACAGATTAACACAGCTGATGAACACAGAGCTACACACACACACACACACACACACACACGCACACACAGAGGTATGTGTACATGCAGATGCAGAACGCGTCAGCTGCTTACCTACAGATGTACGGGGGAAAGATGGAGACTCCACAGCCAGCGGTGATTGTGAGTGCGTGTGTTTCTGTGTGTGCGCTGCAGGAGAGTCCTTCCCTGTGAGCTGGTGTAGGTTCGTCTGCTGTGTGGAGCTGAGTTCCAGTCTCTCTCTCTCTCCCTCCCTCCCTCCCTCCCTCTCTCTCTCTCTCTAGTTGCCTCTCTAGCTCTCTCGCTCACTGCATCAGTAGTCTACTATGTGGCTTCCATCACAATGCCTGTGGTCACACCTCGATGAGCAAATTGTTCATTAACATTGCTGTGGACACTGGGAAGCAGAGTTTGGCATCAGACTGTGGTGGATTATGCAAACACACAATGTGACTATTGCCTACATCTACAAAACACAAACTGCTGTCACCTGAATGCACCACAATAAGACTTACATACTAATATGCTATTGACTTGTTGGCTCTGCAAACAAATCACCCACCAAAGCAAAGAATGTTTGTATACATTACCGACAGAAATGTTTGTGTTGGTAGAACATAGATTGTGGGCTATAGGCAAGGCTGTGATGTTTCTTAATTCATCGCATCTTCAGTTTCACCGTATCCTCATGGATTGGCAATTAATTTGGTGTGTACACCATAAATAATCAATTAAATATCGAATAAAATCAATCAACCCAATTCCGTAAAACCCTGACTCAAACGCAACATCCCACCTAGTTGGCAATGATTAATGTTATACTGTACATAAGTACAGAAGTGCACATGAGGTTGATGAAACTCAACTATGGCACAGTTTAGAACTATTATATTGTTGTTAACTGGCGTCACTGACTTATCCCTGTGGACGTCTGAGGCGTCCAGTCGGAGGGTGTTGCTGCCGTGCAATAACCGCTGGAACAATATTCCTCAAAATTCTATGATCCTCTGGAATTTCCTAAATATAGAAACAATCAGCGAACTCCCAGCCCGAGGAAGCGTAATTTCCTGAACAGTGGCTCAGCACAGCCGTTGGCACAGGCAAGCGCACCCTAATAACATCTCAGACCTTGGACTCCCCTTGCTTTTCTTACCACCTTTACTTTCACCCTGGTGGGATTAGAAAAAACGGCTTTATTTGCTACATGGCTGGTGTACGCAGAATAATAGGATACAAACGCACGTCCTTTTTCTGACCTCCGAAACCAGTGAGACAGTCATGTGCATTATATGCTATGATCTATGGACACTGGTCATAATGTACATGGCAGAGGACGTCAGCGTGTTAAAGGGACTTTTTGTGTTTCTTGAATCTGGCTGGTGACATGAGGACACTGTCAAGCAGACTGGCGTCTCTCAGAGACGCCAATCTACCATTGCCAGACAATGGTAGATTGTGATGTCAAAAAAAGTTTCTTTTTGTGTAAAAAAAAACAAAACAAAACAGAACAATGGACTCATCAATCATTCATTGTTGATTGGATTTAGATGGACCCTGCCCAGAGCCTTTCACTGTCTTTTTATAGTGCTGGCAAGGTCAAGACCGTTTATCTTTCAAGACCTTAAGATACAAAATCCACTTTTAGTCGCCTTTTAAACTCAAATATATTTATCTTTTATTTTCTTGATTTGGAAAAATGTTCACTGAGTCTGTAAATTCACGAAAAGAAAAGCAGACTGTGGCGGGTCATTAATCGAGGGCTTAATGTATGGAAAGGCAGCAGTCATGGTGTGTAGTGTGACCTTTAGAAAAAAATCCATAATCTGACAGAAGAAGTCCAGTACACACCTGGTAACTGTTAACATGCAACACAACGTTCACGTGTATTTTTCTAGTCTGTGTTGTGTGGCTGGTCTCGTAGATGTGTTAATTTACCGCGTGTGTCTTTGTGAATGTGAATGAAGGCCGATTTGATGTGGATGATTAGGACTGTGAGATAAGAATCACACATGACCTTGGGCTGAGAGAACGGCTGTGGGATAAACAGTGCTTCGTCCCCACTTTGCTCAAGTATAAGAATCTGGATCTTTGTGTTTACAATTTAACAGACTGTAGATTCAAAGGGCACAGATTCCCATTCCACATCAGCAATTTCCCAAAAACTGTAATTTCCCAATTTGGGATCAATAAAGTAAATCTATCTATCTATCTATCTATCTATCTATCTATCTATCTATCTATCTATCTATCTATCTATCTATCTATCTACTGTATCTGCATCTGGAAAATGAAGCTCATTAGAGTGATGACAAAACCATTCAACCAAAACAATGATCTGAAAGAGTCTACAGCACGAGCGGGTTTCTGATGGGATTATGGTGCAGGTGTTGGGGTCCATTGAGATTAGTGCCTGCCATCTGTAATCAATGACTGGATGTTTAATACATCAGCTCCACGCACTTATGGCGCCCACACCGATGAGGTTGCCTGATGGAATGATAATCATAAAAGACGACAGGTGTGACACATTGCGCCAGTCTGTAAGCATGTTATGAATGCAAATCACAGCCCTCACATGGAGGAGGATAAGAGGGAGATGATGGATGGAGAAGGGAAGCGTTATAAGTTCTGCAGGAACGTGATGCCAGAAGACGAGTGAGAGGAGTAAAGAGAAAGATTTGGGGCAAAAAGCAGGAAGCTGCACAGATTTTCCACCCGGACGTGGGTGGACTCATCCTGCCCGGAGAGCGGAGACTGCACATCTCCACCCCCACCTCCACCTCCACGCCCCGCTTTCTCCTTTCTGCCTCTCCTCCCTCCCAACTCTGTGCCGGGACAATAGGGGCCATGGCGAAACAATGCAAGAAGGAAAGGCCGGGGGTTTGTGTGGCAGCAATAGGGGGGTGGTCTGAGGTGCTGCGAAGGGAAAATGGTTACGAGGGTCAGCAGAGAGCGGTGGAGGATGGTGGATCGAGAGGTTTGATGAGGGGAGTGCATGGAACCCCAGCAGGGATGAGGGGCGATGTTAAAGAGGATGACATAAGATTGGGTAGCAGGGGTGCAGTGTGCAGAGGAGTGGCGTTAGTGCTGAGGGGAACACAGGCACATGTCCCATAGAGGGCCTGGGGGCTGTGTTTTTGTGCGACTCAGACATTTTTCTGCCTGACTGAGCCTGGCAAAGACTGGGTCAGGCTTTTTCTGCTGCACACAAAGTAACGGCATTCACAATCACCGACTATTAAAATTAAAGGTGGTCTAGTCGATGTTTTTATTGTTAACAGGGGATTGATTGATTAGATGGTCATTAAAATTCTTATTTTGTTTGCATGCACACGTGTAAACAAGCCAAACTGATTCTAACAACAAACCAAAAATTAATACGGTCCCTGTATAAGGTCAAACCTGAAACAGCAGGGCTGGGAAATATAAGGTCGTGTGTGTGTGTGTGTGTGTGTTGGTTGGGGAAGGTGCAAATGACTGCAGAAAATAGATCCAGGGAAAAGGGGCGTGGGCAGGGAGACACAACGCGGTGACCTGAAACTGCCACTGCTGCCTGGATGTGGACAAAACGGAAAGATGAGATCACTGTTGGTAGGACACAGTCGCTTCACAGTCACCTACACACACACACACACACACACACACCGCTGTCATGGCGACCAAGGCTCAGCCTCACAGCAGGCCACACACACACCACTCTGTACATCTAATGCAAGTGAAACTCTCATATATCATTGATTCATTACACACAAAGTGAAACATTTGAACTTAAATATATATATACACACACACACACACACACACACACATATATATGTAGGAGCCATATTGACCAAACCGATGGGTTTCCTTTGACGACGACAACATGGCTAGAAATGCTTTAACGTACAACACCGCCTTTGGGGCCGTGATGACCTCATACATAGTACACAGCCAGATGCACGATGTGTACGTGTGAGGTATCGGGCCGCTATGAGCTGTACGCCTCACTTTTGCCTGACGACAAGAAGAGAGAACACACGAACTGAAGGAGACAAGAGAATTGTCGGCCTACAGAGCAAGACAGTTTTTGACGCGATTAAACCAGCGGTCAACCTGTGAGAGCAGAGACTAACCGGAGCCTGACCCGGGACTAACCTGAGATTCGATCCACGCGATCAACCCCAGATCTACCAGAGTGATTCACAGAAATAGGAATCAGCGACAACTGGAGATATAGAAATCGTCAGCAACGTCCCACCGGAACGACTCACACCAGACATCAGAAGAATCAGGAAAGACCTTGGATTCTCATCGTTGTCAAGCTTAATGCTAGAAGGCTGTACAATAGTAGACCAAACCGATGGGTTTCCTTTGACGACGACAACATGGCTAGAAATGCTTTAACGTACCACACCGCCTTTGGGGCCGTGATGACCTCATACATAGTACACAGCCAGATGCACGATGTGTACGTGTGAGGTATCGGGCCGCTATGAGCTGTACGCCTCACTTTTGCCTGACAAGAAGAAGAGAGAACACACGTACTGAAGGAGACAAGAGAATTGTCGGCCTACAGAGCAAGACAGTTTTTGACGCGATTAAACCGGCGGTCAACCTGTGAGAGCTGAGACTAACCGGAGTCTGACCCGGGACTAACCTGAGATTCGATCCACGCGATCAACCCCAGATCTACCAGAGCGATTCACGGAAATAGGAATCAGCGACAACTGGAGATATAGAAATCGTCAGCAACTTCCCGCCGGAGCGACTCACACCAGACATCAGCAGAGTCAGGAAAGACCTTGGATTCTCATCGTTGTCAAGCTTAATGCTAGAAGGCTGTACAATAGTAGCGGCATGTGTTGTAACTGAAGAGCTTTAAAATTGGGACAATAAAATTTAATTGAAAGAACTTTGCCGCTACAATAATATATATATATATATAAATAATTAAAAGCACCAATTAAAATCACTTTTTTTGTAAACACTCAATATCAATTACACATCTTTTGTACATGATCACCAGAGTGCACCACACACTTCCTCTACTTCCTGTAAACAAACCGGCTGTGTTGGATCTCTAGCTCCATCTTGTGGTTTTACAATGTCTTGCAGTCCCTCAATTTGACGGGAGCGAGGCTGGCGGCACGTTGCGCGTTCACGGAGGAGCGCGTGGCGGGAGCGTGAGGGCCGGCGGAACTGGGGCACGCGGCTGCGTCGTCAGTTCCTCTTGGCTCACCTTCATCCCGGTCGCGAAGCAGCGGACACCGCGGCGGATCCGAACCCTGAGCCCGCAGGCAGGTCCCCGGCAGCCGGGAGGAGCTGAGGATGGGAAACATGACGCTCTCAGGGTAAAAGCGCGTGGCGCGCGCCGGCGTGAAGATTAAACGGATGTTGGGTGATGTGGTTCAGCTGATTTCCTGCCCGGGGGAGGGGGGAGGAGGGGCATGGGCATCCTCCAAAAACTGGTGTCGTGTCAGTACATGTGTGTGATGTAGTAAACATTATACAGTAAATGTAGGAAACAGTATATAAAATGAATATGAGTCTGTCTTAAATTAGGATTGAAGATGGTTCACGGTTATCACGTGGCTTAGTGATTATTTATTATAAAAATGTAAAAAAAATTAGTTTCAAGTTATTGTTTATTTTTTTAAACAAACATTAAAAATCGAATAAAGGGTTGGGGCTAGTTAATGTGTTTTTTTTTGGTTTGGTGGAATTTGACTTTCAAATTTGTCCTTATGACTTGAAGGCCACAGATGACTGATTGTTGTGCTTCACTATTCCCCTCGGTTAAATGAATAGTGTCAGTCTAAGAAGAATTTTTAAAACTACATTATATTAAAATGACATTTTAGACCCAGGGTGCACGTTGGTGCAGTGATCAGAACTTGTGCCTCACAGCAATAAGGTTCCTGGTTCAACAACGGTTCTTATTGTCTGGATCTTTTGCATCATTTCAATTGTGTTGCAGCAAAAAACAAAAACAAAACAAAAAACACTGAACTTTGACTTGCCTCTTATCTTTCTTTCTTTTCTATTCTATCTGTTTGTTGTGTGCTCTAGTCTTTTCAGGGCTGATGCAACAGTGTCTGAACCAGACAGTGGAGAGAGGTTCATAGCCAGGAAGATTGGGAAAGGCATGATTTATTTTTACGCCCCGATTCCAGAGGGCGAGCACTGGACACCGTGTCCGACCAATGACTCCCAGACCTCCTCCTCTCCGCTGCTCTCTGATCCATCTCCACACAAAGATCCCTCCTTCTACAATCAATCAGATTCTCTCTACTCGTCCCGCCCGCTTCTTCTTCTCTTCCCATGGCTCGGCGCCCAGTTAGGAGCGGTGGCCAAGTACAGGGACCTTTACATGGACCGAGGAATCGACGTCCTGGTGGTGCAGAGCGGCGTGATGCACTTCCTGTGGCCTCGATGGGGGCTCGAGTACGGGCAAGAAGTTTTGGAGGTTTTGGAGGAGCCTCTCACTATTCCCCTCAGTTAAATGAATAGTGTCAGTCGATGTCTCTGTGACGTAACACCGACATGGATTAAAAGAATAATACAAAGAAGAATTTTTAAAACGACATTATATTAAAATGAAGTTGGGTGCACGTTGGTGCAGTGATCAGAACTTGTTCCTCACAGCAATAAGGTTCCTGGTTCAACAATGGTTCTTATTGTCTGGCTCCTCATTGGATCATTTCAATTGTGTTGCAGCAAAAAACAAAACAAAAACACTGAACTTTGACTTGCCTCTTATCTTTCTTTCTTTTCTATTCTATCTGTTTGTTGTGTGCTCTAGTCTTTTCAGGGCTGATGCAACAGTGTCTGAACCAGACAGTGGAGAGAGGTTCATAGCCAGGAAGATTGGGAAAGGCATGATTTATTTTTACGCCCCGATTCCAGAGGGCGAGCACCGGACACCGTGTCCGACCCATGACTCCCAGACCTCCTCCTCTCCGCTGCTCTCTGATCCATCTCCACACAAAGATCCCTCCTTCTACAATCAATCAGATTCTCTCGACTCGTCCCGCCCGCTTCTTCTTCTCTTCCCATGGCTCGGCGCCCAGTTAGGAGCGGTGGCCAAGTACAGGGACCTTTACATGGACCGTGGAATCGACGTCCTGGTGGTGCAGAGCGGCGTGATGCACTTCCTGTGGCCTCGATGGGGGCTCGAGTACGGGCAAGAAGTTTTGGAGGTTTTGGAGGAGCCTCCGTTCTCAGGGAGGCCCGTGCTGGTCCATGCCTCTTCCATCGGTGGCTTCATGTTCACCCAGATGCTCACGCACATCGCTCAGGCGCCGAAGAAATACGCCGGCCTGGCCCAGAGGGTGAAAGGGCACGTCTACGACAGCTTGGTGGCTGGCAGTTTGGAGCACATGGCGATAGGTGGGTGAGAGTGATCCACCACAGCTTCACTGGAGCTCAGGTTACTTTTGTGATGGCTGTGTCTGTCGGACCTTTAAATAGTTCATGAGGCAGCTGGGCTACTGCTCCAGTTTCTCAGGTCCCGGAATTCTTTGCAGCATTCCGGGCATTCAAGTGTTTACATCTTTATTTTCACTTTTTAACCAGATATCAGCAGCACCATTTCTATTCAGTATAATATTATAATAATGCAAATGTTCTGCATGTTATTATTTCAACTATGCATTTGAAATAATAATTGATAGTTTATTGGATTGAAGGCTACATGTCACTGATGTTTCCCATATAGGTGCTAAGACTTGAGAATTTGTGTTGCTGTCATTGTTAATTGTTCAGATTTAACCCCCCTGGTTTTTGTGTTCTTGTTGCTATGCAGGCCTGGGTAAGACTCTGGTGCCGCGTTTCGAGGGCGTTGTCAAATACACGGCCATGCTTTACTTCTGGCTCTTCAAAACCCACACGGCAGACTTGTACGACAATGGCGTCCGGGTTTTCCACAACAGCCCAATCACTGCGCCGGCCCTCTTTTTCTTCAGCGAAGACGATGCCCTGTGCAACCCAGTGGTCGTGGAAAAGCTGATTGACCTGTGGAGGAGGAGGGGCGTGGCCGTGGAGAGCAGGAAGTGGAAGGAGTCCACACACGCGGCGCACATGCGATGCCACCCACAGGACTACATCTCAACATTGGAAAAGTTCCTAAAGTCTCTGTCGATTTCCTCCCCCAAACCAAAAACTCAACTGTAACGAGTGTGTGGTCAGTCTGGATGTGAAACCTTCAAGATGCTTCATGATTTCAGTAGGAAGAACCATTGTCTTGCAGCTATGGCAACTAAACATTTAAAGCGATATCCATTATTTAACTTATTTCTGTGGAGTTTGTCATGTAATGCTTGTTTTGCACACATAAACTGCTGTGACACTTGATACCAGGCACCTACCAATCAAACCACATGGTCACCTCTGACCTTTTAGATGACAGGGTCATTGTAGAGAATCTGTGGGACCTGGAAACGACTGGTTGTTAGTGAAATAACCCACTAATCTCGGTCTTTGCACAAATTGCTAAAATGAAACTTGGGGTCCTCAAATTCATCATTTGTAACCACAACCCCTATTTTATTTTTTTTAATTTAATTTTAATGTATTACAGCATGTTGATGCCTGCCCTAAAATTCAGTAGGATGACAATAAAAATATTATGCAACAAAGTGAAAAATAGTAAAAACAAAAAAAAACACAATCATATAACTGGGATAAACATTAAGCACGGCTAAGGCTGTAAACAAATGTCGCGTGTGTTGTTTTTGCTTCTGTTTGATTATTGACTATTATGAATCTGTTATGAAGACAGTGCTCGTTTCCTCATTCTTGTTAATGATGATGTCTATCTGATGGCATGGCAGATATTTGCATTGTGTGCATTATTTAAAAAAAAACAATACAAAGGCATAGTTTTCCAATTATCGTATTTATGGTGCTTTATTCTGAGCCAAAGTGGTAATACACACACACACACACACAGGATATATATATATACACAGTATATATAGATAGATAGCTAGATAGCTAGGTAGCTATATAGCTAGATAGATAGATAGATATTTGTACTCATTTATTAATTGGGGTACCTTTATAAACATACTCGTTTATTTATACAAAATAAATATAAAATGAATCACCCCTGAGATTTCGTTAGCCACGCCCCCCCCCCCCCCCCCCCCCCCCCCCCCGAAAAGAAGTTGGTTCATTCCAAGTCTAAACTGCGTTCTCCGTGTGTACGTGAACGCAGCGGCATGTCACCTGCCGGCACCTGTAGCTAACGCGGCTACCTGCAGGCCTCACACGGCTACATGCTGCAAACAGGTGAGTGACTTCCACAACACTCACCTGTAAACGAAGCCCGTCTCACCTGACACGCCTTTTTCTCCTGTTGTCAAAACATCACACTTTGAAGCTGATGTTTGTCAACGACACACTTTGAAGTAAACTTCCTCCATTTTAACCTGACACATGGAAATGTTGTCGCCTGCAGCAACAACTGTAAACAAACAGGGTTAGAACACGCTAACAGTGACCTGAGCTTCAGCTGCTTTGGATTTATCTATGTGTTATATATCTATATTTGTGTTTTTAGAAGTTAGAAAGTAGAGTTTTTAGAAATAGCAGGTCCACCTTCCTCAAAATTCATGCATTCATGCATTTGTTTACATCTGTTTTTGTGTTGTTTACGTAAGAGTAGCTTTGTGGAGGTATAAGCAGTTATTCCAATATTCCAAAACACACACCAGATCTTTGCAATGGCCAAAAAGACAGAGGCCACAAAAAAAACATACAGTATATTGTCTCTCTTTCACCAAATAATAATCCTGCTCAACACATGTCGCTGTATGTTTGGTACAAATAATAATATTGTGACTAGACAAACCGGAACTCAGTACATTTTTGTGGCATTGTCTGTGTGATGGAGCTGCAGTGTCTCCCTGGCTGCAGTTCTGGAAATGCCCTCTGGAGGGCTACAGCCACCCAGAGATTTAATATAGGGAGAGAGCATTAGAGCATTTTTTTTTGTATTGTGTCTGTTTCAGCACTGTATGTTACTCTTCCTTTTTTTCTTCATCCTCCCATTCTGTACTACAAACTTTATAGACCTCCTGTAAAAATGATCTCAATGATCTGTTTTATATAACTGAGATTAACATTTTTTAAATTTCATTCTCATTTATCCTTTCAACTATTTCAATGCCCTTCTAATATTTTGTCTTTATAATGTTACAACTGGCAAGTTAGAATCGTCCCTTTTGACTGGATTTATATTTTCATGAGTAATAATATTATCTGTTGCTGATTCACATACATGTACAAATTTGAACCAAACTTAAATTCATAAATTAATCACTTTTGCCATTTAGGTTTACGTTGAAAAATATACATCACTTAATTTGATCATTTGTGAATTTTGTTTGGGAATACTTCCTTTTTACATCTTCTGTCCAAAGATTTTATTTTTCATCAAATTACATTGAGCCACAAATAGACAACTAGACACTTTACAGTAAAATGGGACAAAAAATAATTTCTACTGTCTTTTGCCTCTAGTTATAATTTAATCTACTCAACAATAATGGCAGAGGAGCAAAAGTGCATCCACCAACACACGCCCCTGTCTGATGACATGGATGAGGCACTGCCCTATTTCCCGGGGCGATAGTGTGACACAAATTGTGGGCCACAGTCGTGGCTTTACTGTGAATCTCCACCTCTAGTCTGAAGGTCAGTCAGGGATTTGTTTGGTCATTGAATGGGGCCTGGTCTGCTGTAAATTATTATTAATCACAATGTTTGTGTGTGTGCGTTCACATTTTGTGGTATTTAGCGTGTACAACTTCAAATTATAGTTAGTATCATATTCACACAAAGTATTGACACAACTGCAGCCAACCCCAGAGGGCGATTTGTATCAGTTATCATGTGTTGGACAGACAATAACACAGTACAGCCTTACTTGTATTTAATCTTTATTTAGCAGAGCACAAATGTCCAGATGACAATAATGAAAGTGGAGATGAGTCAAAAAGCATAAGGCAAAACTGAACGTGGGTCACTACAGAGACACAATCAGGAGAACAGGCAATAACATTAACAAACTCTTAGCATGTTTCCCCACTATGGCTGCTGTACGTACAGTATATGCATGTATATTAATGGAGCTCTGAAGTCACATGGTCTGTTGAAGGGAAGTGGCCTTGTAAGTGCACTAGAAGCAAGAATTGCTTTTAACGCACAAAAAAACCCACATTGTGCGGCTCATGGGTCCAGATATATAGTCACATTTATATAACACATAGGACATCAGGTTCAAAGATGCGCGCTTCCTTTCCTGTAGCTCATTTGTGCACTAAGCACAGCGCTGGTTAAACCTCTGGTTGAGTGTATAGATTTTGTGTTATCGCAAATATGTGAAGTGTATAGACTGAATTTATGGCAGTGATTTCACAGGATCCTTTACATATTCTTTACATACACTTATTCCTGGGGATAATGTATCATCATTGAATATGTTCACAGAGATGCATGAAGACAGACTGAGAACTATGAGACAGATGTATATTCACTGTTAATGCATAAGGCTGTGATCTGGCCAAAAATATAGGAAGAAAGAGACATTGTTATGTTATTGTATTAAATATTTCGTTTAACAAAGAATCCACTGTCAGGTCATTGGATTAATCCTCTTTCTAGAATCCACATGAGCAACTGATCGATTAGTGGGAAAACAAGTTGTGGCTTTAACCTGGATTCTCACATGGAAAGACATTTAACAAAATTATAATATTTTATTCTAAAACCGAAAAACTGACACACACACACACACACACACACACACAGTATATAAGTATTTATAAAATTTTGATATCAGGGGTTATGTTTCTCAAGTAGAACTGTAGAAGCGAGAAAGGCGGCGGTCAGTTTTTTTTTCCGTTTTCCGTAATAAGACTCTTTGCAATCGGATTTGTCTCACGTTGCCTGTTTGTATTATTGCATCTGATCTGCCGCATCCTGTATTGTGTCTTTCTTGTGTTTCACACATGGCCAGACTAACTTTGTCAGACTGTGCTAGATCCTCAGAGTACCATACGGCTAACGAGTAGTGGCCGACAGAGATAAGAGATACTCCTCCAGAAAGCGAGAAAGAAAAGTGACGTCTGTTTCAGATGCCAGAATCCAGTGCAGATACTTTTTGGGGTAAGGGCTTCCTGGCGACTGCCTTAGGAACAGCAAGCCCAGACCGCAAAAAGACCCACAAAGGACAAAATCGTTCAGAGCCTTGTGCCTTCAGCCACCTACAGAGAGGAAAAGAGCCATCAGCACATCACATGCATGCAACTATATACACACAGTATGTAAGTGGAAATGTCAGGGAACGCTTGTAAATCTACAATTACTGCGTGGTAACAAATCTATATTTTTCTCTTCACTCCTACTTTCAATCAGTTTTTATTTGTTCAGAAAGTGGAAAATGCAGAAAACAAGAACAGGTGAACTAAACTTCCCCATATTACCAACTAAAAATTGTTCTTATTGTATGATTCAGGTTAAATTAGTCAGCAACTCGTTTAAAACCTCCTGACTTTGTGATTTCCCTTTGTCCAAAACCTGCAACCAGACATCTGATCTCGCACAGGGATCGAATCTTGTTGTGTGAAATAGGACCTTTAGTTTGATATGGAGTTAAAATGCAGGCACTTCATTGTCCTAAGTTAAAGGTTGTGCCCTGGTGTGATTAAGTCCATCTGCGTTGGTCAGAATCCTCTGGTGCAAGGTGTGGGATGGGTGTGAGGATTTTGTTTGCTGACCCCTGATGGGTTTTGGGATTAGTGAGTTTTCACTTGGCGACTCCTGTCCAGCGTTTCCCTTAAAATAATTTTACATCATCATCTGTGATAGTCCCTCTTTAGTCTTTCAGAGATTCCACTTTAGCCTCAGCCCGTGTGCTTAGTTGTAAAAATGGCTGACAAACGCAGTGCCATCTTGCAGATGTGTTTGTTTTACTATGTGCTGCTCTTTGTTGTTTTCCAGATTTTCACTGGCATCTTCACCTCATCCCTTCACCAGATGACACACACCTTCGCCTTGGTCCTCCCCACATAACAGCGAGCTGCTATGGTCCAATCCTGAACGGGGTAAGGTGCTCTCTTACCGTCTGGTATGATTTGCATATTGTCCCCCATCATCATCACTTTCCGGCTTCAGGTCAGTTCTCTGTAAACAGATCATTGTTCATAGTCTCACTCAGAAGAGCACTGCAGTGTAACCGGCTCTAGTTTTATTTAGATTCAGAGCAAGCTGATGAGTTCTCGAAGTTCAGTGGTGACATGTTTACCATTTACAGAATAGCTAAACAGAATACTGCAATAATCTGTGATTTAAACATGACCTATTGTTTCCAATTAGTTAAAAACTATGTTTCTCATGTGGTGGTGCCTCGACCTGCCTCACCACCTGAAACACATTACTTCTAGGTGTGAGAAAAGATATGCATTACAATACAAATTATTGTCACATTTTGAGATATATGCATCACGGTTGTGATATCACTGACCTTCACCTGTGTGATGTGCCATAAGAGCTTCAGAAATTTAAATTTGAGCTCTAAAATTGAATGAAGTTGGAAAATAAGTAGTTTATTATTGCTCCTGTCTGTTATCGACCTTAATGTGAGCATCTTACACTCAAAAAACCTACCACAAACAGCAACAACAGTGTATCGCTGACATTTGAGTAGATAATGTAAATCTCCACTCGATCGGTTAGAAACATGTCGGAGCTCTACAACAATGTGAAATCTATAAAAACCTAAAAGTCTGCACACAACGAGGGCATCGATAAACACACCACAGTCACCAGCTCCAATCAGAAACCAGAAAATATGAAACCTTCCTCACCCACAGTCACCCCACCATCATCATGCATGTAGTGAGTACCAGTCAGAACTCCACAGCTACATGCTCCACATTGTGCGAATGCATAAACATAACTCCGTACCACACCCTTATCATGATGAAGTTAGTGCCAGCAAAGCTGCCACCTGCTGAAGGTTGCTCTGGCTGAAGGCCCCGAGTAATGTGTTGTTTACCGGTATGATTCACATCAACTTTCAATTTTTGCAACCAAATACAATAAGTTGCTTAAACTGTCCCATTTGTATGCATTCATAGTTATCGCGTTTCCCTTGCTTGAATTTTTGACCGTTCAAGTCATGACGGAGTTGCTGCCATTCTGATTATAATGTTCTAATGTTGACCACTATATCAAACAGAGTAAATGTTCAGGAGAATGACATTACATAGGTAACCATGAATCACTTTGACTTTCTGTAATCAACAAAATGGTTGCATGTTGCAACTATATTTTGGTCCTCTTCATAAATGCATCAATGCAGGAAATTTGAAAGAAGTCATAATTGTGTATATCCGGCTGATTTCCCTTTAGTGCAACACAGGATTAAGCACAAGATCGCCTACATGTGCAGATCCAGGCCTGCATTATGAAAATTTCATCTTCCAATAAAGAACAAGTTCCAAAAAAAAGACTGAAAAGGGGGCTTTTGTGGCGTCCGTTCAGGAAGCTTGCACAGCACACAACCACATCTGGATGAGGGAGGTCTGTACATGGGTGTTACGTCAAACCCAGGGCAGATAAGGACTAACAGACTGGACCATCTGCACACGTAGGCATCTGCCACACTTACCTCACCACATGCGTCATATGTGAGGGGGGAAAAAGTGTCACATTCTCTAATGCGCTTTCTCTAAATCTGTCCTACATTGTCCCATATTCCGCTTACTTACTTACTTATCCGTTGTAGCGCTGGTGGAGGGTGGTTTGTTATGATTCATTTACTGAATGGATAAGTTGCTGTGTCTTTATGCCTCGTGCTGGCTCCAATTATCTAATTTTCGCAGTGTCACTTGTAAAAGGCCCTCGGTCGTACAGATGTTGCTAAGGTGAATCCACCTTTACAGCACATGACGATTAAATGTAGGGAGGGCGCTTTCCATGGTCCTGAAACGCACAGTGATCTGTCCGTGGTGCTGAAACCGCTGCGTGGTAAACGCCCTGCACTGGAGCCCAGATTGTGGAAAGAGGGAAAAGTACAGTTGGTTGATGGAGGGGAAAAACGTTTAAATAGAATATAAATATGATAAAAACATAAAATAAAACTCATCTCCGTGTATAAATCTCTCGTTCGGGCCAGTACGATGGGAGGGAGGTGTGAGATGGATTGATCGCGCATGAATTGGCACTTGTTGCCATAATGCACTGAAAGCCTGCCGAGTGGGCAATATGCGGCCGTGGCTGCGTCCGCGCGCGCGCGCGCAACCCCGCTCGTGGAGCGGTCCAATCTTCCTTATTCCACGCCAAAAAAAAAAAAGAAAAAAAAAGAAGTAACGCTACTTCTTCAAGGTTTCACGCGCACGACTGCCCCCCACCCCCCACCCCCCACCCCTCTCTCTTTCACACACACACACACACACACACACACACACACACACACACACCGCCTATGAAAAGTAGTCTCTGGACAAATGAGCCTCATTCACAGCTCGATCCTCATCCGGAATATAATCTGTCCGATCCCAAACGTGTGAGCGACACTGCGACCGCGCGACACCGCTCGCGACTCGTCTCGGTCCTTTCCCGTTTTTCCTCCAACAGGCACCGACGTGTATATGTGCCCCCCCCTCCACCCCCACCCCCTCGGCGCTGGATGTCGATGGATGCAGGGTGGCACTGGACTAAAAACACGGCTGCGATCAGGGCTCACGCGCTGCTGCTGCTGCTGCTGCTGCGGTTAATGACGAATAAGCGGTGCACTCACGCGGCTGAGTGGAAGTCAACGCAAAGACACTTTTAATCTAATAGTAACAGCGCGTGCTGTATGTCCTGTCCTCCTCCATCCGTCTCCCTCTCTCTCTCTCTCTCCGGACCAAACCCCGGCCACCACTCCAACTCAGCGCTCAGTTTCTCAATGGCAACACTGTCAGCTATCAGAGACAGAATGGCACCTTGTTGTTGTTGTTGTTGTTTTTTTTTTTTAAACTCTTTTCTTTTAGAGCAATAAGAAGAAGAAAAAAAGGAAAGAATAAAAATAGAATGGGCTCACCCGGTCATCACGGTTCCGAGGGCGCGTGCATCATTTTTCCTCTTCCCCCCCTCTTTTTTCCCTCCAAATAATCCCTGGGAATTTGAACGGCGCCCATTGATATGCAGCAGTAGGGTCCCCCCCACCACCACCACCACCCCCACCCCTCCACCTCCACCCTCTCACTCTCCCTCCGTCCTCTCTCTTCCCAGACGTCAGTCGCATTGCCTCCCCTTCATTTCGCCCCGTCGCTGTTTCCTTTTCGGTGCCTTTTCCTAATCTTAATCCATTTTGTCCTCCTCCCTCCCTCCCTCCCTCCCTCCCTCCTCCCTCCTCCCTGGAAAATGCTGCAAAACCTCTAATGGAAGCCACTCAATTCCTCCAGTCTGCTTCTTGCTGGTGACCTGCATTGACGTCATTGCGTCATTAGGTTTCCCCTGGAAACACGAGAGGGCCAAAAATAGAAACACATTAATTCAAACCCCAGGCTGGGGGGGAAAGGAGGGGGAGGGGGGCTGGGCTAAGGGGTAGTTGGGGGCTGTTTTTTGGTGAATATATCTACTTTTTTTTTCTTGTCATTTTATAATATTCAACACCAACACACGCCCCTTTCATCCCCTTCCCCCAGACACACCTCCGCTGTAAACACACTGACACAGTCATATTAACGTATGTGCTATTATGAAAATTCCAGTAGGGCATCATTTTGGTGAACTTGTGTTTACAGGAACATATATTTTACTTTATTGAATTAAAATCTCAATGTGCATCTTTATAATATTGATGCATTTACTATTACTATTAGTTTTTTTTCTATTAAAAAAAGATAATTCTTGATACTTGATACTTGTTGTTTGTATGTTGTTTTCTCTAGAAAACAACATACATACAATATACAATATATACAATATATGTATACATATATTATACTTATAATATATGTATACAATATACATATGTATACATAGCAATGTCATTGGCAACTACGTGATCTTTGATTGCCATTATCATGCTGTAAAGTGCTTTTTACTAAAAACTTCTAAGACTGTACATTGTTAACAGTGGCATCTGTGCAGTGCAACTGCATTTTATTTTACACTCACTCAGTAGCAGAAATCTTTTGGATAATTCCTGGCTGGATTAACCTCCTAAACGGTCCCATATTAAAATCAGCTTGGGTCCAATTGATCCCCATTCCTAGCGCTGTGCAGGCTTCAGCACCAAACCTCTAGGATTTACAGTATGTGTGGTGATTTGAAGATTGTGAAACTAAAAATTGACATAGGGTCTCACTCCACAACCGAGCTTCGGGATTAGGGAATAAAATGGAGCCTGCCCTTTTTTTAAAGTCATTTGATATTGTCCTCCAGTAATGAATATTCCAGATTTGTATAAAAAGGGCTGCCCATTTTAGTTTTTTGGACACTGTGTATGGCTGTATATACAGTATAATATATGATATGTATGGACGACACAAACGTGTATCATAGTTTTCAGTAAAACATCGGTCACCCTACCATTTTTCCCAATGTTTCTGATGAACACCAAACAAAAGAACATATCATATGTTTAATTAATCCCCAAACTATGGAATATTCTCAGTTAAAAAATAAATTATTAAATTCCGTTTGGAAAATCTGGTAACTAAAGAACAGGTCGTACAATGTTGTGTTACCAGGGGCGCCGTATGGGGGTGGCGTGGGGTTAGGATGATTCCAAGGGCCCTTGATTGACAGGGGCCCCCCAAAAATAGGAGAGTATATTTATTGGGGCCCAATTAGATTTTTCAATCCCTAAAAACGTGAGAGGTTTATGGATTCGCTTCAGAGAAATAGTTCGATGGTACTCATTCACTGTCCTTTCATTCATGCATTCATTCATGTTGTTCTCCTCTTAATCTCTTCACATATCCGGGACAGCCACCTTTCCTGTGACGCACAGTCCTCCCCCCTTTTAATCGCTTTAGCCCCCACCCCTTTAGCTCCCCCACCGTGCAACAATGCTGACATACAGGCACGTGCCTCACGCGCATGCGCCCCAGCCTCGTGACACGCGGCTGGAGGCACGAGCACTGGCACATGAGTGGTGATGCTGCATTTTGCACTGTGGCGTCAAAGAAGAGACGGAAACAAGAATCTCAACTGTGGCAGCATCAGCATCACGCGTTGACAGCGTTTCTCCAAACGGATGATTGTGACAACCACTAACAGAATGCGTGACTGCTAATTGTTTCCTGTAGTTGTTAACCAAGAGAAATAAACTTCTTTATTTAAGTTTTGACCTAAATCCGAACAACGATAACGATTGTTCAACTAAACCTAGTAATCACTGAAAACACTTTACATATGTTATAGTGTTATATTCTTTTACACTGTCATACATGAACCCAACTAGTTTTATTTACAAAACGAATTATTCATGCTCACAAATACAGTAACAAACCATTTTGCCATTATAATTGTTATTCCATTGTTTACCTGATGTATTGTTATCATATCAGTGTTATCAGCAAGTAAATCTGTTATTATTTCCTTTTGAATATTCCTGTAGATACAGAAGGGAAATAATGTAAAGACTGACTCATCAGTGTGTTTTGGAGACGGAAAACTGAGTGTGGGTTTCTTCCACCTGACTTTACTACCTGGAGAACAGAGTATTCAGTAGTTAATATTTTGTCCTAATCCTAATTAATCCTGCCCACAACTCAGTGTTAGAAATGGAAATATGAATGACAGGCATTTCCCATCCATCCTGTGTGAAGTCAGACTGAATATAAAATCGGTAAAGTTTTTTTATTTTTGTTTATGTATTCACTTTAGGTGACATATGTGGATTCTGCACATTAACTGTGGCCCAGTGAAAACACACAGCCCAGGCTGCTCCTCTGCATCTCCCTGCTACATGTCACTTCCCTGCTTGTCTGCTGGACATTTCAGGTATGTGTTAATGTTGTTATATTTTGTTATTATGGGCATATGAAGTATTTTACTGAGACCATCATAAGTGAGTTGTTGGGAATTTTTTTATTTTGTAATTTGTTATCCAGTCATTTTATTTATTGAATTGAAATAGCGTCATAGTATGGATGCTTTTCTCTATTGATTAGCTCTCTCTTCATTTCGGGGTCCCTGTTGATGGTAAAGTTTTGTTGTTTGTCGTGTTTGTGTCAGTCATCATTATGGCGACAGCTGTCAAGAAGATGAGTAGCTATTATACTGTATGTGTGTGCTCCTTTGGCTTTGTTGATGTGAAGCAGCCTAAAAGCAGAGACACTATAAGGGGGTTATAAGTCCCTGACTTTGCAGTTATTGTGGCTTTCCATTGGCCTTGGCCCAGCAGGTGATTATTATTGTTTATTGAACCTAAAGAAGAGTCGTGGTCATGTTGTTCCAAATCAAACGGCGGCAATACCCACAATTTTATTACAAAACGTTATTAAATCTGTTTCAAGAAAATGTTTGTACTTGTCCGTGTATGGAAGTAGCTTTGGAGGGACTAAGTCGTGACTATATCTTACACATATTACTGCGTAAACCCTATAGTCCAGAGTGTGAATTCTTCCTCATCCATTTATAGTGGCCATATTACTACAACTTGATGAAAACTCTCAGGTTTTTTTTCCCTCACCTCACCCCATTACCTCAGTCAATATCTAATCTTCCTCTTCCTCCCTCTGTGTTTCTATTGATTTCCAGACAAGTTTTACCATGCTCCTTAGCATGTGTATTAATGATCTCCCACTTTCTCTCTCTCACTCTCTCCCTCATAAACACACAAGCACCGGGCGATGCTCAGGCCGGAGACACCTTGACATAGATGTGTGTATGTATGTGTGTGTGTGTGTGGGAGGGTTAGCTGTTAAAAGGAATTTGAATATCATGCAAAGACTGGGAGGTAAATACGTAGTAGTTTCGAATAGCACTGTCTGGTCTGAATGAGAATATGTTTTTTTTTTTAACTTCATAGGCGCACAATTGAATTGTAGCCCCCTGTAGGGAACAGGCGACATCGGTGTGTTTGCATTACAGCAGTATATGAGAAAGCTCTGCACTAACTGCTGATGCCATCTCCTGGTGAAAACTGTAAACTACAGTCGCAGCGTTTTCTCAGATCCACAAATCACACATCTTTCATAAAGGCTTTCATATGTGCGTGTGTGTGTGTGTGTGTGTGTGTGTGTGTGTATATATTACATTCTGTAATTTACTTTTTACCAAGTGTCTGTGCTTACACTTCAAGATGAATTTGTACTCGTATTTATACTTGTATAATCATGTACTTCGACACTCACATGTCGACGTGGTTCAGATTTGTATGGAGCTGCCGCTGGTGGTGTCGTATAAATCCCTGTCTAATAAATCACAATCACAGTTGGTTCAATCAAAGAGTATGGTGAAATGACGTCGGCTCTCTCTCTTTGTAACGCACAACTAAACCCCCAGTTGCTGCGTTAATGAATGAATGAGCTTTACCACCTCTGTATTTTCTGCCACTTTGGATCTAAATGTATGCAAAGATCAAAGATACCCTCCAGGAGGCAGAGGTGGTGCAATAAGCAGTAACCCCCAGACTGCTCACACACACCAGCCCCTCAAAGCCTCCGTCGCACCACCAGAGGTGCTTCTGCAAACTGCCACCAGGGGGCAGGAGTAATCAGGAGTGGCTCCCTCTCCCTCCCCCTCTTCCTCCAGGACTTTGTCTCTTCAGCTGTTTGTCTCTCGTCTCATAGTAAATGTAGATAAGCACATGCATACTGACATACAAATGCACACATGCGCTGAATCACACGTGGATATAAATATTGATTTCCTGAGGGGGAGAGAAAAATCAGGACGTTTAAACACACACACACACACACACGGTGGTACGTATCGAAATAAATGGCTGCATCAGCATCACTTCACATCGAATTGCTCCTGAGCCGAGGATGACATTGCAGTTTCCTCAGCGATCACATGACCACTTGTCTATGTGGCCGAGGTGTGACCTCGCAAGGTCAACGCCAACCCCCCCCCATTCCCCCACTGCTAACAGTCCCTTCACAGCTCCACGTATACTGACTTCCTATTTGCACCAGCCTGTTAATGGCTACTCTTATTAATTTCACAGGGAGGTAATCAGACAAAGCCTGACTCTGCAGCAGATGTCTAGTGCAACCTTTATATTATCATGTGGACCCTTACTAGACAGACTGCAACCTTGGTCTAGGGAGGAGGGGGAGAACGAGAGGAGAAAGGAAGTTGTATGCAAAAAAAAAAAAAAAAAGACAGGAAAAGAAAAACAAGTGTGTGATGTGATGTGATGTAGGGAGAGAGTGGAATCAGATGCGGGAGTGGAGGCCGATATCAAAGAGACCTTTGTTGCAGCCTCCTTCAGTAGCTGTGTGAGGATCAGAGGCTGGGAGCAGTGGACCCTGAGGAGCCTGAGAGGGGAATTGAACGCTTACGCTGCAGAACTCTATCTTCAAGGCTTTCTGCCCTCAACTTTTCATTTTTATCATTAATTGTTTCCCGCTAATTGCCAGGATTAGGAAAAGAGGGAGAGAAAGGGTGTTCTGGCTCTCTGGAGTCTTAGTCCAGTGTGTGTATGTGGTGTGTGGGTGCGTGCGTGTGTATCTGCAGTATAGTCGACCTGCATAGTCGATGCCTACACAGAACGGAAGTAGGAGACGCACAAATTAAACATCCTTAGTCAGCAGGGTTGTTAGCTCTCCCTGGTTGATTGTGCTTGTTGAACCATGCAACTACTTCCATTAAATTAAAAAGATGGTCATAGCCCAGCAGCGTCCTTTTACAATGGTGAACACTAGAGGTGATGGAGTGATTTTTTTTTTTTTTTACTTGGAAGTCAATTATCAGTCCCCCCCACATAGCAGGTTTATAATGACTTGAAACTACATTTATATTTTTATATTCATAGTGTTTCCCATACATTTGACCGGTCTGTTGTCACAATTTCACATATTGTCTGTATTAAATTCTTAAAATTCTATTTTATAGTGGCGTTGCACGCAGCGTCTCACTCACAGTGCTGCCCCTGTGTTTCCACTCAGCACAAATAGAATCTATTTCTGTGGGGAAACATTGTCATAGAGTTGAGATTTGTCCAACTGAGTTATGATGATGGGTTGAGGTTGCGGTCCAGATTTATAAGACACTCTTGTCCCAAATCAAACAACCAACACAAACATCATACATCAAGCGTCTTCCAGTTTGGCAGCTCCTCGGAGCCGGGGAGGTCGTATGTTGGCGGATTTATTTTAATATCTGTACTAGATCAGATGGCGTCTGCCATAAAACTATTCTATATGTGACGCGGTCTCATATAGAGTCCCTGTTAAAAAAACAAACAAACACTTGATTGTGCGACTTTGATAAGCTGCACCACATCCACCGATAATCCCACATCCATCTATGTGTCATTCTGAGGAGCCAAACTTCATATCGCAAAGTTATCATTGGTCTATCAGTCTGGTGAAGTGAAAAAATGAAGAGTCAGCGAGAGTTTCAATTCTGTCAGATACGCCACCTATTGTGTATTTATGTCATTTCCCAGTGTATCTTGCTGCCTTGTTGAATCACTGAAACAGCAGCTGGCTGATTTGGTTTACAGATAAAGTCCGCGGCGTTGCAGAGTCAAGACGAGCTCCCCAATGCATCACACGTTTACTCGTTCAGCAAAATGTAACTTAATTTTATGGATCACACGAGCTGGAAACAACAACAACAACAACAACAAAAAAAACGGCCCTCACTTCCAGACTCAGCATGTGAACGGGGCCCCAAAGCCCCATAAGGACGAGCGGGCTCATCCGCGCTGAGTCGCCTAACCACATTATGTGTATGCGAAATCGGACCTTCTTTTTCATTAGCTCGTTCTGGCGCCACCGCCATTCATCATATCGGAGAGCAAATTGCCCTGCACATTATCGGCCCGCCGACGAGCTAGTCTGTATATTTTATCAGCCCATAATAAAACCTCCTGTTGACTGGGCAGCACATCCATCTGGTTCCAGACTGGGTCCTGTGGCTTCTGTTATTTAAAAAGAACATCGCCCCGCCGTGATAGATGAACCTGCCACACGGCTCCTTGTCACGTCTTCCGGGTCACCTGATTGTACCCTGTGTCTGATCGAGCCGACGCTAATTTGCTTTGTTTGGCATTAATGGCAGTTTCCAACATTATATTAACCATATGGAATGAGTGAGACTAGCTTAGACCATGCTTTGTATTTTGTATCACACGATCAAGTGTTTTTGGATCAAGGATCTTTTTGCAGAAGAACTAGCTGATAGTAGGGATAAATCTTTCTCGCCTGCTGCCCCCTGCAGTGTGATGACATTTTAACATTAGTGGTTCTCTCGGCGTGAACGAGTCGACCTGCACCGACTTCATCGCCCTCGTCCTAGGATGGCGGAGTGTCTTATTTGTGACCCATGCTGTTATTTTTGAGCCTGTGCAGCAGCCCGCCGTGTACCATCGGGATCGAAAGCGCCTCGTGGCCTTTCGGCCTCTCTAAACCCACCCATGATGATTCTATAACGCGAGTGTCAAAGTTCAAAACGTACAATATCTTCACTCAGTCCCGCCATAAAACCACTGTCCCGTTCGACGGCGCCGCTTTCCAGCCGCCCGAGCTCGGCCTCCACATGTATTAGAGACGTATTAGTTGTGTTTCTGAAAACAGGTCCACTTCAGAGAATGACGTTTGTGCATCTTATTGTGTGTTGATGATGAGAAGAGACGTATATTGCCTTGATTCAACATCTCAAACGCTACGTGCGTAGTTAAGCAATTATGACGATAAGCATTGTACAAGCTGAGAGAGAGGTGCCAGGGGCCAAATGGGAACTTAGAAAGTTACTTAGGCACCGAAAATAATTTGATGGTAGTTATTACTTGCCTCTTGCAGTGGATGACATCTATTTCTCTGGCTTCTGACAGCACATCAGACTGGCTTTCCTGTAATGGCTTTGGTTGGCAGATCAGGGCTGCTGAGAATAAATGACAAATGATTCCTATAGCGCAGCATTAGAGCTTTTTTTTTAAACAATAGTGGCACTTTTATGGAAAAAGACTTTGATGAAGCGGTAAAATGAGGTGGCGAATGTGTGGACCTCATGGTGAGCGAGCTTATGTTGCTCTGACATTTCATCCTCCATGCGTTCCCCTAATTCCACCTCTTTTCTCATCCTCCCTGTTGCACCAGACCTCGTCCATGTTCACGTTCCTATTCTTCATCTCCTCTGCGCTTGTGTCGTTTCTCACCTTCCTTAATGCTTTTCATTTTTCATATCTTTTTTTTTACTGTCCTTTTTTCTTTTACCTACAGACTGTTACAGAGAGTCCTGGTTTATGCTTATTTTTATAAGGTATTGTTAGTTTTTGCAGTTTTAAATCACTGGAAATTGTGAACTGTTATAAATATTAAGGCTTTTGGAAAGATTTTTGCCAAAAGCCGCAGTGTTGAACTTTGCCAGTTAAGGTAAAGACCTGAGTAAAAAGTCTGAATTTGAAAAGCAACAACAGGATCAGAGCATTCTGACATGACTGAGGCTCAGAGGTTCTTGACTTTTTAAAGTTTTCTATTATTATTTTTTTAAATTTTCATTAAAGCGGTGCAGCTGCGACTTGCTGTAACTGCTCCCAGCGGATTTCCTGAACCATGACATAGCGTGGAAGCGCGTTCAAGGGCATATTGGCTGCCGAGCGCTGAGCGTTCTCTACCATCCCTCTGTTCGGAGCATGTGCGTGTGAGATGATAATCTTTACTCGGAGTGATTGATCTCTTTGCTTTTTAAATTCAAATCACCCCCAGGCGTCGCCTGTACGTGTAACGTGTCTCCTCCCTTACATGTGACTCTGTACAGAAGCAGCAGGCTGTCGACTGTCAGTGTTTACATGTGCTAATCTGAAGTGTTAGTGTGTTTTTTGAGTGTGTGTGTGTGTGTGTGTGTGGGGGGGATATCTGACCTCCAAGTGTAAAATCCCCATACTTGACTGTGTTTGATCTCTCAGCTGTGAAACAGCTGTCACAGTACTGTAGGTGTGGACTGTGAGGAGATGAGCTCGGAGAGCAGAACTATATTGATCATGATTGTGGTTGGAGTGCAGGACCTGAGGGAATGTGGAGGAGGGATACAAATTCCACAACAATGTCAAACTCTTCTTCCGCCGTAACACTTCATGCCTGCTTTAAGACACAGTTTTCCGTAACTATGCAAGGAGAGTTGCACCGATTCTTTCCATCGTGGCTGTGATGCTAAAACCAGCAGTTAATCACGCCACCAGCAGGGGGAGGACAGAGGACAGAGGTGAGGATTGTACGTCAGTATTTCAGTGTCACAGATCATTTTTAGATGAGTCGGAATCTGAATCTGAAATTGGTTTCCAAGGAGATTAGCTGTGTGTCGTGACTGGCTACTGCTGCTGCTCATGAAACAACAAGAAGCTGGAATAATAGTGATAATAAGAAGAAGAATAACAGCATGATATAGCATCAGTCATGTTTCCACAACTCATGTCATAAAAACACTTTACTTATGTTTGTATACATTTTATGAAGTACTATAAAAAATATTCAGGTACAATTAAATGCATCAAAGCGGCCTGACTTGTATCCTGATCCACACTGTCCTGGGACCATCTGACCAGGATATGTTTTTCCCATTGGCTGCATGCTCCGTGTCCATTTACCTAAAATAAAGGCAGGCATGCTTTCTCCTACACGCACACATTAACACACACACACGAGGTACTGTATGTGCATTAGCATTTCAAACAGCAGCGTGCAGTTCTAAATGGCTCATACATAATATGAGACATACATTAAGACACACTTGCAATTACTGCGGCTGCACACATTTGCTGCCCAATGGATTAAATTCCATTTATGCATATTTAACTGCAGCAGGATTAGAACTGTCACTCCTGTCCAATTACTCCTTTTCCCAGCTCCATTTGCATTCCCACTCTCTCCCGCAGTTTTTTATTTTATTTTTCCTCGTGCCCTCTTACGGTGAAGTGGTAATTAAATGAACTGGAAGACGGAGAATAATCACATCCTTCTCTGAGCTACATGATCGACACCTCCTCATTTTCTCCCTTCTATCATCCCCGTCCTCTTTTTCCATCTCCCTCTACTGGTGATCAATATTTCCTCGCGTTTCAGACCCAAGCAAACCCTTGCTGTTCCCATTTTGTCCGTTTCCAAACAATATTACGCACAGGAGTGGTGTTGCATTGTGTCTAAGACAGGAGACCCTTGCGGAAACAGAGCAGAGGATCACGGAGCGAGAAATTTGGGGGAGAGAAGGAGAGGAAGTTTGGAAAGGGCCAGAGATGGGGAGAGAAAACAGCTGGTGAGGTCTGGCAGTGCTGTGTTCGCAGAAAACGTTGGCAGCTGGTGACCCAGAAACATCCTCCCCTCGTCCCAGCACCCAGCGGTGCTGCGATCCCTGCAGTGCGTGAGGCGCCACAGAGCTGCCTCCGCTCGACACACACTGCTACAGTAAACAATAGCAGCCAAAGAATGGGCCTATACATATTCTTATATGTGCTCCAACTTCCTCTATATATGAGATGAAGAAATAGCTACAGCGTCGACTGTGTAGTCTGAGCATGTGTTGTTGACTTGTTTATTAGTAGTACTCAGTATGCGTTATTTTTTGTTATTACAGGGGGTCCTCGAGTTACGTTGGTCGCGAATGACGTTGTTTTCGTGGTTACGACACATCTCCCGTGAACTTCCTCGTTTCGGCTTACGCGGCTTGCCCCGTAAATACGTACAGACCTCACACGGGAACTCGTTGCTGAGCGCTCTCTCTGTCTCTTTAGCGTGGTGTTATAGCGACATCTGGTGGCACAATGTATGCACAATGGCACAAGAATGTATGGTCCGACTTACGTCGAAATTCGGTTTCGACACATTCTCAGGAACGGATCTCCGACGTAACTCGAGGACCCCTGTATTTGTATATCGGAGCCTGTCAGGGGGTTGTAGTTGTTAGATTTCATGCCAGGATTTTGGTTTTCCTTTGACACTCAAATGCATCTTATTTCATTTGTAAGATGTCAGAAATTGACTGCAGCACGATGCGGGTATTCATTTTTCTCTTTTTTGGTTTGGCTTTGATTCACTTCTCAGTCTCGGCCTGCGATTATGTCATTGGTGCACATTTGCACGACTGTGCTCGCCAGCAATTACTTGATTGCCTGGGCCCAGAACTGAATTAGCCGCAGCTTTTGATTTCTGGAACAATGGACACAAATGAAGAGGCTAAGTGGTTAATTTGTAGCTTTGTTGCATTATTTAATCACATTCTCATAGATCCCCTATGGATCTGCTTATGCTCTAAGGCTATAACAGTCGATGTTCTGGAATATTTTCCTGTTTAGTCCCAGTCAGACGTCGCGGCAGTGCAGCTCATTGTGATATTACCTTTTTTTCCATTTCCTATTTATGACCCTCACCCAGAGAGTCTGATGAACCCTTCATGAATCCTGAGATAAACCTGACGTTCAACTCGGTTTATTTATTTCAAATAAATTGCTGGAAGCCTTGCTTGCATACTTTTTCAGACAGCATTCGATTACCATGGCAACAGACACATTTCTGTCTGTCTGTGTTCTTTCTTTCTTGTTTTCCTTCCTCTGACACTCTCTCTTTCCATCATATACGTGATGTAAGCATGCGCACGTTAATAATAGAAAAGCAGAAAGGTGGGATTAAATGACCAGGAGAAGCTGCATATGCTTTATAAACCTGTCCGTGCCCCCGGCTGCACCCCCGCCGCCTCTTCCACACCTTTCCTGTCTAATTCTCTACCTCCTTTCTGCCCTTTTCTCTCCTGCTCTCTCCGCTCTGTCACATCTCCTCAGTGGCTTCCCTCTTGATATCTTCTTCTGCTATAACCTCTTTGCTTTTCTTCTCCAAACTTTTTTTTTTTAAACTCTCCTTGGACTTTTTCCTCTCCCCCAGTGTCTTTTGTCCCCCCTCCCCCCCCCGCCATACACAGAGGGGGTATATCTTTCTGTTATCCTGTTTTGTATGCTGTTCTTTTCTCACTCTCTCTGTGTAGGAGGAGCACAGTCCCTTTCAGCTCAACTCCTTATCACGCTCGACTCACAATCCAGCCGTTTCTCCAGCGGAGCCCGTCCTCCGGACTCCCGCTCTTTCACTCCGTCTTCTTACATATTTTATCTCTTTTTAGTATTTCCTCCCATTTTCTTTTTTTCTTTTATTCCACCCTAATCTCACCTCTTTTATTATCTCCCTGCACTGTGTACTCTCTCTCTCTCTCCCTTTCTCCTGGTCGCCTCCTTTGCTCTTTCTCACACCACCGTCCCTTTCTGCTCTCCACGCCACTTCTGTAAACATCAACATTTTGGGCGTCTGCCAATCGGAGATATCCAGCGCGAGTCTGTCACCAGAATCATTTCAATGCTAATTCCACGGGCATCTGTGATAAATAAATTCACTCTGACAAACACGCAGTTATCAGCTTCAGAGGATTGGACCTGTTCTTTTTTATCCTCGCCTCCCTCCCTCACTCCCTCTCTCCTTTTTCTCCTCCCCAGAGCGCGGCAATCAGCATCTGAAGCCAACCGCATTCAATAAACACACACACGCGCACATATACATATTTATTCCCGGCAATCATGCAAATAGCCTATGCATACACAACACGGCATCGACTGCAACGCAAAACAAAGTTAGTACAACAAATGTGGCGCATGTGCACATACTGCGCATCACGAGTACACACAAACGCAAGCGTAGAATAATGCACACAAGCAAACGTGTTGCCTCAGATAAACAAACACGCACAGAACGCATGCACATTCCAGTATACATTCACACTGGTTCTGTTACAGTCATGCAGATGGCGCCTCTGTTTACATTCATTGAGATTCCTAACTCATATTCTTCTTCAGTGTAAACACACAGAACTCTCTCCTGAGCGTCCGTGCACTCGGAGACAGCTACTATATGTACATATGTGTGTGTGTCTGTGTATATAACTATATACATAGATATATATATATCTATATCTAATTTCATCTATCTATCTATATCTGTATCTATCTGTATATCTATATCTGTATATATAGTTATACACACACACGCACACACACGTCTTCAATATGTTAACGCTCAGCACAGAGTAGAGGGATTTCAGGGGATTCCACTGCAATGCAGCATCGTGGTATGGAACGAGCCACTTTAGCCCCTTTAGCTCTTTTAGCTCTCAGATGCAATGCAACAGTTACGTATTCCTACTGTAGCTGCAGTGCACCTTTTAATCAAACAGGACACGTGCACGGCGCAAGCCTTGATTGTGTTTATGATTTGAATTGACTCCTGCAGCAGTAAATAAAAAAAAAAACAACACAATAACAAACAGGGGAACGGGAACCTTGTTATCCGTAAATTAAAATGTCCTCCCTTAATTGACCCACAGTGACAAACACGTACGTGACCTCGAACCAAAAACCAAAAACCACTCCATGCACAGCGCTCCTCACTGCAGTAACGACTGTTTGCAGTGGCGCTTGTATAATTTAGAGCCTGTAAATTCCTGTCTGAATGTACTTACATTGTGTTGTGGACTAAAACGCTGCAGTCGTAATGATTTTCCATGCAGCACACTACTGACCTTTAAGTTTTTCTCATACAGTCTGTTTATCTGTTTACCTCCCCACCTCTGCCTGACACTAAGACCTTTGTCTCCCCTGTCGTCGTCTCTTCCCATCATTACTCTTCCTGCTCTATACTTTTTGCCATCGTTTTTTTTTTTTTTTAACATCCTTGTCTCGCCATCTCCTTACGTCTGTCTCTTTCTCTACCCCGAGGGTCGCTCTCCGCTGCCGGGATCAGGGGCCAGCCACTCAATATCTCCCACCTTGTCATGCCGCGAGGAGGCCACCACCCCGGCTTTGTTGTGTTGACACATTGATCCCCTCTACTGCACCACATAGATATGGGAGTGTGTGAATAGCGCGCGCGTGTGTGTGTACTGTACGCTCAATGGTGCTTGATGTTTGATGAGCGTGTGTGTCATTACAGTGTGTATGACTTTTTTTTTTGCATCCTTGTGAGAACCAGTTTGAACTTTAGTCATAAGGACTTTTTTTCAACCATGAGGGGTGGCGTTGTGTGCCACATTCGTAACGTGTAGCTCCAATTATTGCTGCACCTACTGTAAGTGAAGCAGCACAGAGATCGCTCTGCTTCAGTCAGTACATCTCCATTAGACAGTATGCTGCTAGGGCTGAGTGAATTGTGAGGGTGGGGACACTCTCCACACTTGGATACTGAAAATGTCACTCACATTTGATGGGACGCTTAAATCCATTTGACAGGGGCAGCTCACCTGACGTTACCATAAATTATATGTTGTGTGTATGTCAGTCATTTCTATTGGCTTTCCATACTAACATCGCTGAAGGGAAATACGGAAAACGCGTCCCGTAGCCTTTTGCTGCACTTTAACAGTCAAGATGGTGACAATTGCATTGTGCCTGGAGTTAGCCCAAGGCTAGTTTTCATCTGCTATCCCCCCGGTTTGCAGGCCGCTATAAATATGCGCACATAGTGATAGAACTGCAATAAGCAAAGTAGACAAACTCCCAAATGTAGCTATAAAGGGCTCATTCTGAGGCAATGAAAACAATGATTCTTAGTTTCATGTGCTTATATGCTAATGAAAACATAGTCAGAAATAATATAGAGTACACAAAATCCAACACAATGGACCTTTAAAGGTCTGCTGCTGATGACAACTCTCACATATGTCTGTTTGGTTGCTTCTCTGACTTGTTACCCGCTGACTGTTGATGAAACAGTTTCCTGCGCAAGAGATTCTTTATATGTGGAGTTAGTTAGGTTTAGGATTAGCATTGCGTTTAGGGTCTAAGGAGGGGACGGTGAAACTTTAAAGAAAGGATTATTGGATGTGTGAAGTCAGTGGAAGCAGGCAGCGATGTAGGGATGCTTCACGCGGAGCATTTGTAAGAATGCCATCCCGGGTGCTGACAGCAGGGGGACTTACGCCTGGAGGGAAGCTGGTGTCACTTTCCTCTTATACAATTATACACCATTTTTTTTCAATAACAAGCGCAGCTGTGCGAACAAAACACATTTGATCAGGTTTGCCTGTCAGTGGGAACGTGCTCACAAGTAGTCAGACTGCAGTGTGTGTGTTTGTGTGTGCTTTCGGTGGCTTTGAACACTGGGTCCCCAGACTGTTAATTTAGGATCCTGGCTGTGCAAGATTGAGGGGGGAGCTCCGCTGGGGAAAGAGAGCTGCTTGCAAATAGGAGAGTGTGTCTGAACTCATATAATGGCGGTAACTAGGCCCCCCCACTCCACAAAACCACCTACGCCAACACCCTAAACCCTTTGTACACCTCAGCAGGCCTATGTCTGGCCAGTCTCCCAGCGGGGCTCAATCCTTGTATGTTGGCAATCAGAAAAGGAGTGAGAAGATAAGGGTACAAAAGGGACAGTTTCTCTTCTCCCTTGCCAAGTGTCTCTATTCACGGTCTGAATCCGAATAAACACTCTGATAGAATGGATGAAGGCAAGGCAACTAAGAGAAAGAGACAGATATGAACAAATTTTGAAAAAAGGAGGTGGACGGGCTGCGGAGCAAATAATCAATGCGTTTGAATGCAACTGTGGGTGAGATGAGTCAGTAAATGTGTGCACAAAAGATGCGAAGGCCACAGAGTCAATACACAGTGGCGGCGGTGGAGCCGGTGGTGTGAGCACTGACGTGGCGGACTGTTGTCCCTGCCTGCTGAAAGCACTCAAGGGAATCCAGCATGAGTCGGACTGTGAACTTTGTCACTCCTACTCACAGTTGGTTGTAGTTTGCTATGCAGCACTTGGAAAGGAAAAATTTTATGCTGCTTTTCCAAACATACCATTTACTGTCGGGGAGGGAAAATAAAAGCACCGATTCAGAGGGAGTAAAAGGAAAGGAAGTCGGGTGTGAAGAAAATTAGGTTTCTGACAACATCCCTGCACATCTTAAAAGGTGATGGACTGATATATTTATTGGTGAATCGTATATTGTAATTTGTTCTGCATCTACTTCCTGTGTTGTATAAGCCTGGTAGTGGGGTTTTTGCAAACACAAAAGTCTGCTTTTGTCTGCTCTGCTCCGTCAGACATTAAATGAGAAATAGTCGTGTATCATCTACAAAGAAGAAAAAATCATTGACAAAGTGGGAAGAAGATATAAGATGATATTTTTAAATTATTCATACTTTTCTGCGGCATAATGCTGCCTTGCTAAAGAAATATCACACACACACGCACACGCGCACACACACACACACACACACACACACACACACACACACACATGTTCTCTGTCCTTTCAAGGTCGTTTCACATCAGCTCTTTCCTTCCCCCTTTTTCTCGACTTGATTTCAAAAATTAATTACACATCACTTCATATTACTCGATCTCGTAGCGAGGAAAGCAGTGAGGATGGCCGTGCATTCACGTTACTTTAGCCTGGACGTTTTTATTGTCATTGTTATTCTGCTGTCGTCGTCTGTTGTTGCATAGCTTCGAGATCAAAGTTGTGTTTATTTCCAGTTGCTCACTCGCACTGTGACTTTAGTGTTGCAATTAGTCTGTGATACGTTCAGCTATGCTCCTCCCTCTTGAAATTAGCCCCTGTCCTCTATACTTTTGGTACAGCGTCCTGTAACTGTGTGATTGTGTGTATGTGTGTGTGTGGTCCTGTCCTTTCAGCTCCGCATGTTGAAAGCACAGTGATGCAGGATGCTGCTCAAGCGTGGATGTGACTGCGGGTTCTCACTGCTGTGAATTGTCATTGTCAATACCTCTGAGTGGGTGTGGACACAAACAAACTACAGTAATGCGGGCACACAAAACTTGAACACAAGTGTGACATGTAGTTCGAGAGACTTTTTCACAGAACTTCTGCAGCCAGAGTTTTAACTATTTCACCTCTTTCGTGCTCTGTCTCACACCTTTCCGTATTAGCGGAGGCAATAACGACAATAATGATAAAAATGATAAACGACTTTTTATCCGCTTTGAAGTCGGATCACTGCGGCAGTACGCTAAGCATGGTGTTTCCGACATTTCTTTGCTTTCCAGCTCCTCTGGAGGGATCCCAAAGAGGTCCCAGGCCAGATGGGATACGCCATCAATCTAATGAGATACCGCTAACTGATGATGATGATGATGATGTCTAGTCTCTGGGCAACAGCTGATTACCAAATTACCAATCTGATACCGCTTCTCTTTTCCCCCTCCAAATTAGAAATCTGTAAATACTCTAAACATGCGATAATTAAAGGGATTTTTATTATTGAAGCAGCTGCAACAAGAGAAGAACATATGTCATGCTTCTATCACAGTTTGACTGCTTCTGCCAGCACTTCCTCCTGTCTGGTCGGCCCCCGAAGGTCCAGCAGTGTGTGTTTGTGTGTGTGTGTGTGTGTGTGTGTGTGTGTGTGGCCCACAGACCTCTGAGTGACTCTAAAGCTTTATTATGTTGGAGAAGACAGCTGATATAGCCTAATTGACCCTGGAGTGCTGTGGCAGGGCGCCAGCAGACCAAACTGCCGCCCGACCATCCGTCTTTAATTCACACCGCTTTAGGAAGCGTCTCTTCATTATGCAGTATTATGCTAATGAAACAATCCAAGGTCTTCTTACCATAAATAACATAATCTTTGCATCTCTCGATGGTAGAATCCCCGAAACCATCTGCGTTTATTACTATATGAGGTGATTTTCCTCCTCATATACTTATGTTGGCTGATCACACGTTTACTCATCCACTTTTATTTCAGCCATCAGTCTTCAGGAAGCGTCTAAAGATGGCGCACGTCTCGAGCGCTAACAACCAACACAGTTACAAGTGAGAGCAGCAACAGTTTCATATTTTAATCCTGTACTCATAACACACAGTTATTGCTGTTGTCTTTCCATATATGTATCCATATATATACAGTATATGTGTGTGTGTGTGTGTGTGTATATGACTGTGTACATTTTGTGAATAATCCTGCCACATAGACGTAATAGAGTGTCAACGTCTTGCCCAGAAACAAATTTCCATGGAAATATAATTCTACCTTATATTCACCACAACACAATAACTTGAGCAGATTTGTTTTGACGTGATTTATAGTTTCATTTATATTCCATCAAAAGACGCCTTCAGGTCACATCATCCCTGTGTGCTGCACTGAAGCCGAGCGGCGTCCTCTTTTCTCCTCCTTCGTATCTGATCTTCTTTTGGATTTCTTCATCTTTTCTTGCTTCCTTGATGCATATTAAGCAGGAGGGCTGAAATAAAGAGCAATAAAAAGTTGTGTCACAGGCAGAGAGGCCCTTTTTAAAGGGGGGGGGGGGGGGGGGGGGGGGGGGGGGGGGGGGGGGGGGGGAGAACGAGCGCTGCGTTTCAACTTCGGCGCTCAAAAGAATCGATGTGATCCCTGGAGGAGGAGAGATAAGACGTGTTATATACTGCAGTAATGTGTCAGCATCACTTACCATCTGATTACAACCTCTGTTGTTACCCATAAACATCAGCGCCTTTTCAATTTTTTATCATATTGGCAGATTCCCTTTTTTGTTACATGTGAAAGGAAGAAGAAAGCTGTTTGAAAACTGGGCCTTGTGGTGTTTTTTTTTTTTAATACCTAAAAGATTTTTTTTGAATTGTGAAAATGTCCTCGTCAAGGTCATGACTGCAGATGACTGTATCTATTCGTTTGCACTGTGCTTTTGGAGCATTTTTAAAAGTCAAGTCTAACACTGAATCTTATGGCGACTCGTGATCCTGACACGCCAGGTTGACTTTAAAGAAGTAGAAGCTTTTTTTTCCCCCCTTTGTAGTGTTTGTGTCTTATTAAATACAAAGCATGCTTCCTTTTCATATTGTTTTATGTAGCTGTAACAAGAACAAACAGTAAACATTTAATTTATTATCATTGTCATTTAATAATTTATCCAGACTGGGACTGTGTTTTAAACATATTTACACTATAACCTTACATTTTGCTAAAATATGAACTGAAGTCGGGACAACGCTGTATGAACTTTACTTTTGAATTCTCTCAGAGCAACAGAACATGTTTCTTTTTTGTCTATTTTCGATGACACTGCGCTGACATGGCTCCGGGGAGCCGCTCATGAGTTGTCATGTAACCCTCAGCCGGTGTGAACGCTCGCAGAATTAAATCAGCTCTGTAAATTTTCCGTCACTGACTCCCTCGTGCACGCACACAGACACACACACACACACACAAAACACTTTGTGTCCTTTCTCTCCAGTGCCCCGCTTCAACACTTCATTCCATTTTAATTCAGTTTACACGTTGGTGTGTCAGCCTCAATCCTTCCTGACCTTGGTGCGTCCCTCTCTGTTGTGTTGAGGCCCACAGTATCTTAGGGCCCTTTATGGAAAACCATCAAAACTTTGGCCTGATGCAACAAATCGAATCTCTGAGTGTAAGTGTATCTGCTTATCCATCTGCAATGTATATATGTGTTTGTACACCTGCACACTTTATAGGCACTGCAGTGTGTGCATTGAGGGTTTAATGAAGCACTCCGAACTCCCCAGGCGTGGCCCACTCCAACAGACGAGGCTGCCAGAAAACGGCCTCAGTTTCCCGCTGCAGACGTTGCTTTGCTCGTCACTTTTATCCCAGTAGTCCCAATGTTATTGAATCACCTGACGCTTTGTGTGGCATTTTCACAACACACAAACGTGCACCCTGTGACCTGCTGAAGTCCGACTGGCGGACGCAACCATGCGTAGCTAGAGAGGAGTTTGATATTTAACGGTGCAAGGTCCATTACCCTCCTGGCTAACTTCCGAATCGACTTTAATGTCACAGATTGGATGTGCCGGTTGTCTTTAGTCTGACTTTCATCATTATACCACGCATGCACACGGGAGCCCAGATGCTCACCATGTTATATAATAGTTGATCTTGCCAGGTGTGTATGAAGGAACTGCAGGATTCGTTTTAGGAGGTTGTAGTTGTGTCTATTTTTCTCTATATCTGTGTATCTGTATTACGCACAGTACGTCTCAGTGTCCTGTCACTGGAGATGATTATTGGGTCACCTCTGTTGTCAAACCCTGATATGAAGGCATTTGGGAGTGTGCGAGAGGAAAATCTTTAAAAATTTGATCAATCGTCATCTCAGCTCACTGAACAAAACAGCACATTTATGCCACTGCCCACTTTTTGACTTTGAGGACAGCTTGACCAGAGTCGTCATGCAAATGAGAGTAAAATACGGACAGACTGTCTTTGAGGTGAGGAGAGTGATTGGGGCCGAGAGAGAGAGTGAGAGAGAGAGAGAGAGAGAGAGAGACAACTTGGAGAACATGAGCGCGGAAAAGAACAAAGTGACACTGCATAATGCGTTGAATACCAATAGAACCAGATACAGTATGTGTTTGTCGTACTGTGAAAACCACAACCTGGCAGTGGAGTCATGGAGTCATGATAGGCTAATCTCTTGTCTGAGGTTTGAAAAAAATGACTCACGAGAATAGATTAGCAACTTTCTGTTGCCGTGTGTTTGTAATGTCTTTGCAAGCGTTTGTACCCACTAATTGGAAGTGGAAGTCCTAATCAAACTCCGCTGAGATCGGACCACCTGTACCCAGCTGTCAGGCGGCCGGCATCAATCGCCTGTGTCTCTTCCAGAGAACGTTTTCATCAAGTGCCATTCGCTCATTCCTATAATTCAGCAGCCGCTTTCATCCAAAGTGATTTACAAAACAGATTGTGCTAAAAAGCACAAACTTCTGGCAACAGACTAAATTAAATCTTCACCCGGCACAGCCGTACAGAACCAGCCCTGAGGGTATCTGTGTTCATCTGTTCATTCCTCTGTCACATGGTGAAGGGAGTTGAAAATCCTCATCATATCAATGACATAAATCAACTGAAATGTCTTGTAGACGTAACTTACAGAGACTGACAACATTGACTTTGTTGTCAGCATTTTTGGCGTCAACAACTGTGGCTGGAACCCCACTTTAGATTTTTGCTATGCTCTCGGTTCAGCCAAGTGAGTGACAGCCACACTGTAACCAGGAGCGCTGTCCTGGCAATAGACAAGTAGCTTGGTAAACATGAGCGGCGAAGATGCCATTCCTTCAGATATAATTGGACTCCTCGGGGGGGGGGGGGGAGGATGATTCATCAAAGTCAAAGATGGGGAAATGATGCAGTGTGGGAAGAGTGTCTCTCACTCCAGTGTGTTGCAGAAAATAATAATAGTGAGACAAGGGGGTTTGGGACAAAATCAGAAAAGTGTGGATGATGAATGGAGGGATTGCTCTGGAGAGCGAGAGATGTAGGAAATCTGTTGTGTAACATGTATTCATGCATGTGTGATGTCCGTGTGTGATGGGAATAAGGACATGTGCATGTCCCAAATAGGAACCGTCTGGAGGCCCCCGTTGTATACGTGTGAGTCCTAATCGATTCTCTCTGTGCCATGTTCAAGCCTCGGGGATATTTGTGTTTGCCTGCAGTGTGCTACTTAAAAGAAGCTCGGAGAAAATAAAAAGAAATTGCAGGAGACGTGCTCACACAGGCGGTGTGCCTCACACAGAATAAAAAATAAGGTGCGTTTCTAGCATCTACCCCTCCTGCCCCCCTTATTGGATGCTCTTTCAGTAGCTCCAACCAACTGAGGGGGGATCCCCCATGTCAGATGTGCACCGTTGTGGCCCCCGGCAAAACCGTATCGCTGCAATGACCACTTTTCTTTCTTTTTTTTAAGCTCGCTTTGAGAGATCCAGTTATAAACGTAGGCCTCCTTTGTTTTCTTGCAGCAGAGACATGGGTCACATGGTGTCGTTGTTGTTGTTGCTGTTGTTGTTGTTGGCATCTGAAAGCTGCGTTCTCAGATTCTAATTTCTAATTTAATGAGATACGCTGTCTCATGTAAACATCGCTGTATTTGAAGCAGGTCGTTACCAGCGTTTGAAATTCAGGATGGAGTCATTCTGCCAGGTCAGCAGAAAAAGAGAAAAAGCCCACCTTGCCTAAATAACACTTGGCGCCCTGTTTTACACAACCCCAGCCATTCATTTCCATTTGATTAGCACAAGTGATGTTTGGAACCACAGGTATTAGCATAACGGAGAATATGGAAACCGGAGAAGACGTGGCGTAATAAATGAATCGATCGGATCGGGGCCAGATTTCAACAGGCGCCAATTTGGCCCCTGAAACACAAGAGAGGATCAGGAAGGGATGAGATAAACACAGGAGAAGACAGCCGCCTGGGAGGTCAAAGGGCATCCACTGCGATGTGGATGAGGGGCCCGATTGGAAAATTTGGCCCCTTTGTCCATTATTCTGGTTGCAGGTCTGCATGTCGTTTGGCGAGCCGTCGTGTTCATGTGTAAAGGTCAGGTTCTCCATCAGCCCAGAGCGGCTGCTCTCCGTGTTAAGCACTGGTGGAGGATGTTTTTTTTTTTTTAGGTACAAGTGTGTCAGCGCGTCGCCTGAAGGCGTGTAGGGGACGAGCCTGCCAAGCCAACCCTGTTATCTGTCTGTGACGTCACAAACAAAACAGCCGTTATGTAATCGCATACTGTGACGTGGCAGAGAGAAGCAGCAGAGATGGTTGGCGTTCACCAAAAGAGGACAGCATCAAAGTTTCAACCCTATGTGAATTTGTGCTGCCCCTGCTGGTGGTGTTGGTGTTGTCGAGGTTATGGGCGATGCACAGTCTCTCCCCCCCCGCTCCGTCTCCGCGCTGTGCCCAGCGGATGTTTATCCAGGCCCTGAGCACGCAGCTCTCAGTGGACCGGGCCTTCCAGCAATCATACTCAGCTGGAATACCAACACGTAAACAGACAGCAGCTGCCAAGCCCCTTGTGGTGAACCAGACAGGGGAGCGAGTGGGGAATAGTGTTGGTGTGTGTTTGGGGTAACGCACGTTGGAGGAAAAAGAGACTTTTGTGGGCATTTTTATTTATTTTTTTTTTTAGAATCAGGCCATTGAGTCATTCTCTGTTTTCTCCCTCATCAGACGTGCTTCTTCATTACGATGCCACTTGCTGCTGTAGCTTAATTTAAATTGGCCATAACTGCCTCCGAGATGTTTTCAGCAGCTGATTCAACTCAACCTGTTGCGATGTTTCATTTTATGAACATGGCAGCAAAAGTTGCTCAACCTGCAGACAAGACGAGGAACTGTCTTGATGCTCTTGTTGGATCGTCACAGAATTCCGAGGCATGTCGCCTCCGTCGTGCAGCTTCCGGCTCTGTTTGATGTTTTCGATGAGTTATATCTGCGTTATCTTCCCCCGCGACATTGTTTTTGTGATGCAGGGTCGCTGCCTTTTCTAATCTGTGTTTGTTGTGCGGGGAGGATTGTTGTTTGCATGTGAATAGCTTCTCCGACGTGGGCCACGATAGCAGGCTGGATAAGTGCCCGGTGGGAGAAGAGCGATATTATATTTATATTTATATTTTTTTGTCTTCTTTCATGTCTGTCTCCTTTTGAAGTAAAAAAAAAAAAACAGTATGTGAAAGAGAGGCTCTCCTGCTGCATTGCTGCAGTCGAAAGCAGTAACTCAATGTTGATTAAAAAACACACACACACACACAGGTAACTACACAAACTGAGGTGTGTGACTAGTGATGACTCGGATGATCAGCTGGGAGAGGTGGGGTAGACCTCCCAGAGGTCGTGCCCCTGGTTACCCAGCATCCTCAGCCTCTCCTCTACTCTCAACTTCCTTCATTACACTTTCTTTCCTCTTTTCATTTCCTCCCTCTCTTTCATCCCCCCCCCTCGCTCCTCCTCCTATTTCCGAGCCAGCTGTGTAACTCTGCTAATGACGCTGAGAAAGCATGCTGTCAGCACATCCTCCACGCCGCCGGGGCATGGTTACATAAGGTGGTTAACAGAGCAGCTCCACTGCCATGTCAACACCCGCGCCCCCCCCCCCCCCCCCCCCCCGCCCCGCCCCCCCCCCCCCCCCCACCATTATTAGGAGAGAAAAAAATGAGGAGAAGATGAAGAGGGGGGAAAAGGAAGAGAGGGCCAAAAGTGAAGTGAACATATGCTGCTCGCTTAATTTTCTGTCTCGCTATCACACACATACACACACATGACATGTACTTCGTCAACAACCATCATCTCGCCCTCATCATCTGTAACGCCAACTCATTTTTCAAACGCCCCTCCCTTTGCTACAAAAAAGACATTAGCACATTTCAGCAAATTCTGTTTCCTCCTTCTTCTTTTGTCTGACACACACACACACACACACACACACACACACCTATAGACCAACACTCCTGGCTTCCATCAGTTTGGGGGGGGGGGTATCTTTATGCCATTGCATTGCATGATCAAGAGGGTTGCTACACCAAGGCTTTCGGGGTTCTAATTAGAGGCATCAGGTAATTAGGCACAATTAGTGGATTAATGCCGATGGTCGAATAAAAAATTAAAGACCTCCCGCAAATATCTTGCCAAGGGCATACAAAGAGGGGTGTGTGCATAGATGCTTGCATAGGCAAACACAGCAGGCGCTTCCCTCCTCCCCTTTTCTCATCTCCCAATACTATTGTGGCTCAGCGTTAATGTATCTTTTAAGACCTTTGGCATCCTTGTTTAAACCCCCGCCCCCCCCGAACCTCTAATCTTTCACGCAGCTGCAGAAAGCAAGGTCAGATGGGACGGCCCGAAAGGAAAGGCAAGCATGGCTCTACATGCCGGGATCTGTGGATGGAGAGTTACAGCCGTCGGACGACTCTGTGGCCCCAGCAAAAACAAAGTCCTCGGACTTATAACGTTATTAAACCCGCTAACAAAGAAAAATGAGCTGCTTACATGCGACAAATTGGAGCTCCTCCTCAAACAAATGAAGCCTCGCACAAATACCCAGCCAAGGTCTAACGACATGGAAATCAATCTTTCATATGTCCAGATTTACAGTTTTCCTTTGCTCTAACTGCACTCCTGCAGCACTCCGGGAGACATTCGCGGGCTAACAGGGGTTACTGTGTTTTTGGCAGACCTCAGTGCAGGAATTTATACGTGGAGCATTATGAAGGCTTCCATTTATATTGACTTTTATCAAGATTTGTTATGTCTTTAGGCCCTCTAGCTCAGCTGGAGTAATGGTTGCTTTGGTAATATAAAGTAATGGCCCGTTTTGTGTGTGTATTTTACCATCAACTATGAATGCATAAGCTTTACCCACACCTGGAGCTAGGTATGCAAACTTTGCTTTGATGTTAATCACACACTGCATTGATTTGACTCGGTGTGTGTGTGTGTCTGTGTGTGTGTGTGTGTATGGGATGTGATGGAGTAAAGGGATTGGGGATATAGCGAAGTTAAAAGGAACAGAAATGGAGGCACGTAGCAGCCTCTGTGTACTTTCTTATCTGCAGTATTATGTAATAAAAGAAGTGGTACAGAGTGGTATAAGCAAAAAAAAAAAAAAAAAAAAAAAGCTGAAGGTGAAGGGAATGAGGGAAAAGCTGAAGAGAGGAAAAAAGACTGAGGGAGCGAGACCTAAATATTCAGAGATGTATTGCAGTAATGGAATATGCTTCACTACAATATAGTGTGCAGCCATTTGGGGATCTGCCTTTGTCATTAGGCAAATTAAATCTTCTTAATGTTCCCTCTGTTTAGTAATGGAAGCTCTTCTGTCATCCCTCTCCCTCCCCTCCTCCCCCTCTCCCACCGTCTTGCTCCCTCTAGAGTCTCCCCCTGGCATCCCTGCGGTGTTCACTACTCTGCAGTCAGCTATTGCTGTCGAGCATACGCCATTAAAGCTCTAAGTACGTCTTCCCGAGACCCCCGTGCTTAGCTGTGCCGCCGTCACTGCATTGCTGTAAAGCTCCACTGCCCAAGCACAACACGGCCACAGCAGAGCACCGCCACATTTCCATTATCTCTTCCCTTCATCACAAACAGTTTTGGAACCGTGTCATCTCTGGCAGCGGCGAATATGACCAGGAGGATCGCTGTGATTACAGCAGTACATTTAATTGCATATGTGTCACACTCAGTCAGCTCCCGTGACTTTGTGCGGTTGGCTCAGTGTTTTTTCGTCGCCGGCATCAGGCCCAGTCATTCAGCAGGCTGTGCTTCAGCACCAAGGACAGCACCACTGCAGCCTGCCTCCATGTATGTGGAGTCTGCAGCAGAGTAATTGATTTTTAAACACTGGTTGACGACATATTGCTTAACTTGATAAGATATTAGATTAGAGTCAACTTGTCATTGTGCAGAGCCAGTGGGGCTCGAACCCACGTACATACGTACCCAGAAGTAATGATAGCATGTTTGTGTTTTGTTGTGGCCATGTTATTAAAAAAATACCCTTATTGGGTTAAATTTCCAGTTTGCAAATGACATTGAGGATGTCCGCCCATCGTCAAAGGGCTGTGTCTTAAGCATAGTTACCATAGTAACCGCAAGTGCAGATTAAAATCAGTGGTGGCTCAGGTTTTCCACTTTCTTTGCATTTTTGAATATCAGTGGACAGACAGACACAGATCTATTAGTTGTGTGCTTAAAACAACCCATGTTTAAATTTTTGAAGAGGATTTTTGTGCCTGTATGAATGATGACTTTTAGAAAGCCAAAGTAATGCGACCTTGTTGTATTATTACAATAAAACGTCAGCCCGCAGAGTGTAGGATATAAAATGTGTGACTTTCACATCGGAGACCCATAATTAGCTGTCAACTTTCGTGACTCCAATAATAACACTTTGTCCCAAATAGATTTCTTTGCCGAAACGTACCCATACCTAAAAGGACCTATACACCCACATCTGTTCTCACCAAGTCTAGTCAATTGAATCTTTGTTCAAGCTGAAGTCAGCTCGTATGTGGGAATTACGTCACAAAAATGTCACAGAAAGAAAAAAAAGAAAAGATTAATAAAAATGCTAATTCACCCGACCAAATAGCATGAGGGTCAAAGTGTTTGTGTTTAGGTTCTGAGAGGGAGATTTAACTCCTGCGTGGGTGGACTACCGGTGCATGGGGTCTTTGATTGCAGGAGCAACATATTCTATAGTTTTATAAATATATGGTTTCACTGGTAGTTTTAAACCAAACCACAGGGGTGGTTTTAATGGAAATGGAATCACAAATCCTGAATTTTATATTTTCTTTTATTTGATGCTAGGCTTCAGTGAAAACATGACTTTTCCCCAGCAGCTTTGTGCATTTAATTAATTTTGTCATTACCAGCGGTCCTTGTTATTGGTCTCCTGTGGACATCTGTGGCGAAGCCTAATAATGTGACTCCACTTTGGTTTTACAGAGTTCTATGGGGAAGCACATTCATTTCACGTGTCGACCACAGGCCTGTTGAAAAGTCTGTTTCCTGATTATGTCTTTGTTGGATTTCACGTCTCATGCACATCACACCTCCACCGACACATCTTTAGAAGCAGGTGTGCATAACTCGTCCATCTCACGGTTGTGCAGCGGACAGAGCAGGGAAAAGGTAAAAGCTGTAGAATGAGGATAGAGCGAGAGACACAACGCTTTTAAAAAAAAAAAGTTGAAAATGGATCAAGAAGAATTGTTTGGAGGATTGGGAGGGGATGGAAGAAGACCGAGGAGTGTGTCTCTAGAACATCCCCCAGCAGAGAGCATGCGGTTACAGCTGAGTACCTGAGAGGGGCAGCAGAGAAGCAGATTTCCTTTACCCACATTAGACCAGCAAAGACAAATCATTCTTTTCTTTCTCTCACACACACACACACGTACATACATGTTTATATTTTATTTCTCCCCGCCTTTAATTTGGCAAAAAATAAATGAAAAGAAAATAACAAAAAGGGTTGAGGAAAAGCAAAGACTCTACCCGGGATCGAATTGACAAACACGCCTGGTGAGAGCCAGGAATGACCACCTCCATCTCCGTCTCTAATAGGCAGCGTTGAACTTGTAGGTGATCTGCAATGACAGTGTGAAGGCACAGCTAGCAGCGAAGGCTAATTGGTGTGGACTGACTTCAGAGAGAGTGGGAGCACTCAGCGGTTGAGTGGCTGGGGGAGGTTAGAGCATGGTAGGACATACAGTAACAGGATCATACAGTGCTTCTCTCTCTTCCCCACAGGTCTTTCAAATCATTATCAAGGGCATTCTGGCGCTTCGGCGCTCCTACTGGGCTTTGTGCTCGTTACGGGACGTCACTGATCAATCGAAAGCTAATGAAATACTTTCGCAAATGTCCCTCGACACCAAAAGTGCCGCTTATTTTGCTTTCTACTTCAAATTCAAACACTTCAGCTATTTCCACGCTTACACGCCACTACACACAATCACAGATGACCCGCCTTGTATTTTTATACACAGACACACACGTGGGCAAATTTGCCATAAAGAAATGTCAATACAGATGTGTTGCTGTGGATGTCGCTTGGCGATTGGTTGAAAACGCCTCTGATGCTGACACAGCCACTGTCAGGGTGGACTGATGCCCCAGAGGCAGGATTCAGTGTTCACTCTCTGACTCATCAGCACACTCACACACATAAACACACACATACAGCCATGGACATCAGAGCCTCCTCTGTGTTGGCATTAAGGGGTCTTCCCCATCTCTCATCCCTGTAGAGCTTAGTAGCGCTCATCTGGCAGAGTGTGTATCCATCACTGCAGGGCACGCTGTTAGAGGAACAGTAGGAGTGAGTCACATGCTGCATGGGAGGGATATTTGAAGACACAAACGCATGGTGATCTATATATGTAGGAGAGAATGCGGTAGAATGTATATGCATGTGCGTATTATTCACCTGCTCTCTTCTCCTATGACTCATCCAGGCATTTACACCAACTTTATGAATTTTTTTTCTTCTCTTTTTTGGAAAATGGCACAATATCAATGTCAATATGGGGAATGTCTGGGATTGAGGAAATTAAACTTAATTAACTAATTTTTTTTTTTTTTTTAGAAGCGCCTCTTTCCTTTGATTTTCACAAACAAAGTAGTTTGGACAAAGTCCTTCATCCAGTTTCAATTTTCCTCTGGGTCTCAATTTTCCTTTATCTTAAGGGCAATTAATCTACCCCGGAGTGCTCCACTGCCAAAACAAATGTGCAAATAGTGAGCTTACTTGCTTTCTTGCTCACTTAATTAGATTTTCTGCTGCCAAATAGCCTGAAGAAGTCCCCCGGTCGCCTCCTGTACCAGGCCACACTGGACGCTCTCTATTCAAGCCACACAGCCTCTGTGGGCTGTCTCAAAATGAGCCGTCCCGATGAGGAGCACCGCCGTTGAGCTGCTTGGGCTATTTATTCTGCTGTTTGCCAAGCTTTCCATAATAACAAGCTTATGGCGTAAAATGGCCGAGATTAAGCTGGATATTTGCAGCCTCCCTCTGTGGACTTATTTACAACGTATTTATGATACGCAGGATGATGGATGCATCAGTTTGTGCCGGGACGTTTGGACAGTGATGTGTCAGTATTTTGTCACAGCGTAACACTGCACTTACTCTGTGATAATCCAGAGGGACTGCAGGTTTTAGCCACAGTGGATGCAGGTGTTTATGTTTGTGTCCCAGTGCTCGGTCTGGGATTCAGTGTTAAACTGACAAGTGAAAAGCCAGACAGATACTGGATTGTGGATGGGCGGGTGGGTGGGTCTTATTTTGGGGATTGCAATTTGCAAACTGTGTGCAACTTAGCGTGAAGATAACACTCGACTCTGCGCCAGCATCTGCTCCACTGTGAGGCAGCTGCATACGCTGCAGACAGCGCTGAATGAATTATAAACAATGCAGCAAAGTTTGCTCGGCCATTTCTAATGTTTTCCTTAACTGTTTTTTAGAAAACTTTTAATATCGACAACATCAATCGGTATCAGACGACTTCTCATCTTTTAATCAGCAAAATCTTTACACACACACACACCACATTTTAGCGCCCCCAGTGGAAACTCACTACCACATCCTAAAAACTCTGTTTGATTTTTTCAGGAGCAACAGCGTAGTTGTTCTTCGTGCATTTTTAGATGCAGCATCTCAGCGGCCTCTTCTCTTTATAGTTCATCAGCCTGGTCGTTAGGGAACATTAATGGTGGAGTCGAGTGGTGCAGAGATATCATCTTCATTCTTTGGTTCAGAAGTGAAACTGATTTTCGCCGCTAAGCCTTAAGTAGCACATCCCTCCCATCTCATTGCATCTCTCTCTCTCTCTCAGCAATGCCTGTAGCTGCTCCGCTAGACGCTGGTGTGTGTAATAGGGTTGCTTTGGACTAGCTCTCCCCCGGCTGCTGTGCTAATTGAGGCGCAGAGACGAGCCCCAGCCAGATGGAGGGAAGATGCCGTAAATTGATTCCATGCATTCGTCTTCATTAAGGTCCCGGCTCTGGGGCTCTGTGAAGGAAAGTGTGAGAGGGGGAAGAGAGAGTTGGAAAGCAGGGCAGAGGAGATCCCCTCCTCCCCCCTCTCCCACCGTCCCCCCTCAGGCCCCGATGACTCTGCTCCGTACAGGTTATTCCCGACTCTCCAAAATGCTGAATGTCTTCACATTAGTTTGTATTAGAGCGTGGTTGCGTGTAGCAGCGTTCAGGGAAAACAAGAGGGATAAAAAGATTTTACGCCAGGAGCGTTCTTCATCTCGAAACCAGCGTGTGCTGAAATTTCAGAAGGTGGTCATCCATTCAACCTCCCCCCACCACCACCACCACTCGCTTTCTGCCTTTCTTCACCCGCTGGTGACCCTCATCCCCTGATCAAAGCCCTTCTTTTCTCTGCCTCCAGCAGTGTTCAGCCAGTTCTCTGCCACTTCCAATTACGTCTTAGCAGCCTCCACTAACTAGGGCCTTAAGGTGCAATGCGCCATAGCACCTCTCTATAGGAGAGATAGCGTCGTGCCATCACTGTATATATGATGGAGTGGGTATGCACGCAAACAGTCGCACATCAACACCATATCCTCCTCTGTTGACCACATCGACTTTGACGCAACCCTTCCGTTTTATTTGTCTCTCCCACAGCCCCAATGATGCAGCGTCTGCAATTACCAGACGACGCAGAAAGGATGATCTGTCACTTCCGCAAATTACATTCCCCACACTTAATGGGCCCCATGTTTATGTAGCGAGCCCCTCAAAGTCTCACCCTGGGAGTACTAACACTCTGTCTTTCCGCCATGCACCGGGACGCCACACATCTTTCCCGGCGCGCTAGCAACCGGGAAACACGGCGAGGTACCACGACCCTGCGCGGAAAACAAATAAATAATGAGCGTATCAGCCCCCTTTTTTAAATTTTTTTTTCCTTCTCTGCATCACAAATATGGATACAAGAAAAAGGTTATTCCGCTCTATTTTTCTCCGCATGTTGGCAAAAAGAGGATTTGTCAGCGGTGATAAGCTTTCGGAGCGTGCCGCACGGAGCTAACATGAAAGGGGATTTTGCAGGGGAAGGGCTATAGTCGGTTAGCTGAAGGTGGGAGGTTATCGGGGGAGGGAGGGATTGGCGTTTGATGTTTCATCTATTATTCGGGCCACGTTACCTGGATTATATGCCGACTGACTCTGGTGGGTTGTTGCTTAGGCCTGTCACCAAGTCGCCTGGAAGGGATTTTTCACTTCACTGTCTCCGCCGCTGCCACTCTCTCGCTTTCTAACACACTTCCTTTTCTTTCCTTGTCATCCCTCCTTTCTCACCCATCGCCTCACACCCTATCTCGGGCCCAATTACCTGCTTTTCCTCCATCATCATCCATCCATCCATCCATACCTGCATACGTACATCCATACACCTCCCTTCCCGTATCCTTCTCTCTTACCTCAGCTCCTCTGTCCCGTGGTGACATTAAGCTGCTTACTGCATGTCTTGTTGCAGGCTTACAGTGCGCCGTCGCTCTGTATATGCAGGTACTTTGAGCCTCTGAGACTCCTTCCACCATGCAGGCTTCTGTTATTTATCCATTCCGAAGCTATGAATTAATATTGTTGAGTGTCTTTGAGTAGTTGACATCGTCTGTCTCTGTCTTTCTAGTTTAAACATACATACAGTTCCAATCCTTATTGAATGGTCCGCCTCTTGGATTTTGCATTAATCATGTTTTTGAGTAAACAGTATTTGTACCTGTACTTGTATTTTGATTTTAGAGGTGGGGGGGCACAGCCAATCAGGCTTCAGCTTGAGCATCTGTTTTCCACTTGGTCCTAGTGCTTGACGTGTCTCTGTTTATTGTAGCGTAGCATTGTTTTTGAATGCCCCCCCCCCAAAAAAAAAAAAATTACGTCCCTGGTTGTCCCACTTCAAATAGTTTTCCTGTCGCTACATGACACCCACTAATTCTGACCTAAAAAAAAAAAAATCTGTAAAATACATGACAGACCCCACAACACTTGTTTGGAACCAAACTTGGGGGCATTTGTCCCACGTCATCTCTTTTATGAGTAGAGTTAATTATGCATCCGTGTCCTGACGCTTGAGGTCATAGTGTTTGTCATTCTCTCCTTTTTATAGACTCACTCATTATCAGCATCCCAGCGTCCACAACACCAATCACAGAAGTCATTGAAAAGATCATAAAATGATGCATTTTCATTAAATGCCGCAACATTTCTTTCCCCACGTTGAGAAATATTATGAGGGATAATTATAGCTCAGCATGTCACAGGTTCTGTTTGGTGTTGCCACAACATCTTCTCTCCTCCCCTCCATTCTTTTTCCTCTTGCATTCTGGTTTTCCTCCACTCCTTCCTGTTGGCCTGCGATGTATGTATGCCAAAGCCCAGCCTCGGGCATAGACGTATAGTTCCTGCTTGTGCATTTTTAATTTCATCTGATCTCGGGCCTCAGGATGCGGCAGCTCTTTCATTAGAAAGGCATTTGGAGCTGATCTCAGAACAGCTTTGCATCCTTTGTGTGCCTCTGGACTGCTACGCGAACGCCTACTTGCGTTTGCAAAAGGCCGGCAGGTCACTTTACCATATAGCTTACTATGGAATTATTAACCAGCTTCTCCTCTGATTATATCAAGTTCCTCCCACTGCTTCTCTCACTTCCCTCTCTCGCCGTCCGGAATGCCGTCTGCAGTCCTCTATGTTTTGCCCAGATCTTTGCCCCTCCTGCCTTATTGGATACCCATAACAAACACACAGGCGATTGCACACAAATGCTATAAATATGTTCATCGATATTTTCTGTAGCCTGCTCATTCTTTGTATAAGAGTAAGTGTTGACCTTTGAACTAGGAAGCAATTGAATATTCTGACAAAGAAAATGCTAAAAAATGACCTGAAAAATATCTACAACTGAAAACATACACGGCCATTGAAAAATTACATAATTAGTCGGATAATCTATTTGCAATTAACTGTACCGCCGCTGTTGGAGAAACAGCAAACAGATGTTTCATTAGTGTTGATGAAGGAAACTACAGACAGACGCTGAGGGTCAACAGTCTAGGGGGATGTATGTTTGTGATGATATAACGCATCGTACAAGTGCACACGTCGTGTTTGTGTACGAGGGTGTATCTTTACATACAGTGCGACTCCCCTCGTAGAATATTAGTATTCACGTGTGAATTTTTGTGTCGAGTCCAAATCAGTGTTGGTGGTCACGTTAATTAAAAAATAATCTGTTAATCATTATTCTTCACTGATTTCATTACTCACTGACAGCTGTAATTCATTACAGCATCCGTCTCTGACCTTTAAAACTCAAATTAACTCGCTCGCCTCTCCTGGGAGGGGAGTTGTCAGTCAGGGCAACAAATTTACATGATGCCAAGGTGTGTGTCCTTTTTTGTCCTTTCTTACTAAAAATAAAAAAAACAACAACAAACATTTGATTTAGCTTTCTTAGGCAGGCACCTGTGAAAAATGCAAGACGCAACAGCAGAACTAAAATGTTAATTGGGGTTGGGGCATGTTTTTATTCAGTGCAAAATATCCTCAGGCAGTCAAGGTGTCCTGTGCCATCTGTGGTGCTTCTAAAACAGAGGAGGTCTACATCGGCCAAAAATGCCCCAAGTAGCTCTCATAATTACTGAAGTATATGATTACAACAAAAAAAAAATCTGAGTCATGGCTTTAATTTACCAATAAATTTGTTCAATTCACCCCAATTTGCCCAATGAAATTAAACCCAACCTGCCCAGTAATCAAATATCGGCTAAGAGATGTTCAAAGTTAAGGATTAAAGGATTTATGGAATGATTTTTAAGGATTGTATAAATATATACCCATAAAGATATAAGTATATGTTTATGTAGCACCACCTCTTATTACTTATGGCTTATTAACTCTCACAGTACTGCAGCTTTACAAAAATCTTTTATCACACATCGATAATGTTTTGAGTGTTTCACTGTTTCCCACAACTAATAGTGAGAAAAGAGACATCACTGAAAGAATAAATGATTTATATGGACCTCAGAGGGTCATATGTGGTAATTAATAGTAAAACTACCCTTTGGATTTCACACAGTTTTAAACATATATATGAATTTATAGTCAAAGGCAGCATTAGCACAGCTAACATACTTTTCACCGAAAACTCTGTAATGTAATTGCGAAAATTGGGCCATTAATTATCCTATGTAGTAATTACCAAGGAAGGCAGTAATAATATGTTACCATCCGTCAGTGCAAAATATAGATACATAAATACATGTGTGCACACAAAACACACGCAGTCATAAACTACTTGACAAACCCTTGACAATTTACCCTCATTTTACCCAGCCCACACACACACACACACTCATTTACGGCAGCGTGCAGCCAATAGCATGGTAACTTTGTAAATATACCAGGTAAATGTGGAGGTGAACTTCTTCACAGCGAGTCCTGGTGACATTATTAAAAAGAAAGAATGAAAAAAAAAAGTTTCTGGACTGAGATCAAAATGACATTTTTAAATCTTCCCTTTTTCCCCCCCTCATCGTCTACATGATTCTCCGTACAAACGTCTGAGCATTATGAGGATGATGAGCGAAAGAAAGGGAAGATTTAAAAATGATAATGGCTTGTTCACAGAAGGGAGCAGGGAAGAGAGAAGCAAAAATAAAAATAAAATTGGCATCACACAAAAAATAACATAAAGAATCTTAATTGTTCATCATTAGAGTATCTTTAATCCTGTCTTCATTTATACTCACACTATGTCAGTTTTATTGCCCATATGGGACTGAAATGTATTTGTGTTCGAGTAATGCGGCATGATGGTATCAGTCGAAGTGAATGTACTTTTTCCCCCAGATTTAATTTTCTTTTATGAGACCATGAGCCAATGTAGCATAAAGGAACGCAATTTAGGAGTGACATTTGATATGACGGTATAAAAAGGGAGTGCAGATTAGGAGAGACTGAAAAATGGATCAAATGCAGCAGCAGAAGAGAGAGAGAGAGAGAGGGAGAGTGAGAGAAAAGGAGAAAGAAAATCACAAAACCATTAAATTTGATTGATATATTCAGGCTGCTGGAAAACAAATTTTCTTAAGACTCAAATCTCTGTTTATTTGGAGCAGATTTAATTGCAGCCTTTTTTCTTTTTATCCTACTCAAGCATAAATGTGATCCCAGTGACGATAGAGATGAATAAAAACCAGCTGCTCTCCATCTCGCTTCTAGATCCTCTTCTGCATTGATGTTGTGGAGTGGAAAGCAGTTGATCCTGGCATATGTGGAAACCATGCCCGGCCGAGCATATCATCCAACCTGCCCCTGGACTGAGATCCCAGAGGACTGGTGGTTGTTCTGCCACACATCACCAAGCTGCTGAGTCTGGCTGCCAGACACTGTCTGGGGCCTGTTGATGAACTCTCGGCAACCTTTCCTCAATGCCATCATTTGCTGCACCTCCCTCATCACCAGTGTTTCGAATCACTCCAAAAAGTTGTGTCAACGGCATCTTAACCGATGCCCGGGTAGAAATTTCTTCCACCACATCTGCAGCGTCATGTATCTCGAGCCTTTGCTGTCAATTACTATGCAAATGTGTTTGCGCAAGTGGGAATGGTTTCTAAAGGCAGCTGGCAAGTTTAAGGCTAAGTGTTAAATGATGCTTAGCAAAAAGTTTTGTAATTTGTCTCATATAACTGTGCCGCACCTTAAGAGACGACACTGATTTTCATACGTTTCGCCTTTTTTATTGAGAATCGCTCAGTGGTTAGTTATGTTCCTCTTACATCATGAGCATTCTTACCCACCTTTTATAGGTCTTTCTGAATGTACTGGTCTTATGGTACACAGAGTCCTTGGGCTCCTTTTATATCCGCATGAAAGGAAGATGAACTTGCAAACCTGAAAATCGGTTTAGAAAACTGACTTTGTCGGGAGAAAAAAAACCCATTTGGTTTTCATTCTGTGCAAGAATGTCACAGCAAAAAAAAAAATAAAGAAAAAACATATGTTGATTTAGCATTCCCATTATTTATGAAGTGCAGGGAATCAATTAAAACTGCATTCATAAAAAAATTAGTAAGCATTGACGTGGTGCAAAGGCTAAAGTGTCAGTCGGTAGCTCCACACGCCAACTAATGCTGGAGCAGCAGCGTATTCCCTCATGTTGTCTTGGAAACTGAGGCATGTGGATAATATGGTGCAGAAGTACAGATTGATGTTCGATGTGACAGCCAGGTGGCACCTTTCCTATGGGATTACACCGTATATCACAGTTAAATAATCCTTACAGGATTCCCTGTCATACTGTGTTTGACAGAGACATGGAAATAGGGCGTGACGCAATACGTCCTGCTCCATGTGCCACATAGATTTTGTGATGTCAGGAATAGATGGGACCAAATGCCCCTTATTCCTGACATCAGGATTCGGTTGTAAAGCAAAAACTGATGAAAAGATTAATCTTCCAGGGACAGTTCATCATCCCAAAGACGGAGCTCTGCCCCTCACGTGCTGCCATAGTCTGGGGGTTCTGCGGCTCAGGTGATGGAGTTCTGCTTTTCTTCCCACTTCTGTTCGTCTGCTCCTTATTATATCCTCTTTTTTCTCCACAACTTCTCCTCTCTCCTAGTCTCCACTATCCTCATTTCATCCTCTTGCTATCTCACATCAAGATATGGAAAGAAATCGAAAGTCCATCTTTTCCCCATTGTTTCAGAAGGCGGGTCGCATCAAAGACAGTGACATTTTGAGAAAATGCCACCATGTCTTCGACCTCTTCAGTTCCCTGGTAGCGAGGGAAGCTTTTCTTGCAGTCGTAACTATATATTTTTTTAGGTTTCTTGTGTGAAAACGGCATGATTTTCTGGATGGATCTTTGTGTTACTGTGTTGTTCAGTGAAATGAGCAGACTCAAAGGATGCAACGTTGCTTTCGTAGTTCATAATGATCTTTTGGCTGCTGATCTGGCGACTGATCAGAGCCACCTTGAATCGGTTTCATCTTCGAGCTGATGAATGCCCAGCCTAATCAGTGGGTGAGGAGCTCAGGCCAAAGTGCAACTGGAAGCTTTGCACCATAATGGCTGTCATTTGTCCCTGCCATATTGGTTGGCGATTGGATAATTTCATTGGGTTGGATGAGAAACGGCCATTTTGGTGCGTTTAAAGCAATACCCTCCATTACTCTGCTGGTCATAAATCACCATGGTCACAGGTAGAAAATGAGACTAGCAAAGGAATGTACAAATACCAACAAAATAACTGAAATGGGACAGTGCCCCCTGTGGAGACTAAATTCATGGAGATGTGCCGTCACATTCTGGAGCTGAATATTTATCAGGTTCATTGTCACTCAGCAATCCAAAACTGTGATGTCCTATACTGGTACTGTAATCATAACATCCAAGAACCTTTATTGTCACTTAACTTTATGGGTCAGTACATTTTCTTATTGTATTGGAAGTTCTGCAACAGTCCGCCTGAAATTAACAAAGTTTGTCAACGGTTTGTACCTTTTCTTTAATCGAGTGCCAGTCACGTTGTGTATTATTTTTTTATTGCTATGTGTTTAAATTGATTCTTCTTCTATCTTCTAATTTTAATATTGTGAAATTATTAAATGTGATGTAAGTGAAAATGAGTGAAATGCACGTTGGCATTCTCTCTCTCTCTCTCTCTCACTCACATTCACACTCACACACACACACACACACACACACACACACACACACACACACACACACTGTCACCCCTTCACATCAATATTCACTTGTACTTCGTGGTCAGCTCATGGTCAGGGTGGGGGGCAGCGTGTACTGAAAGTGTGATAAATGCAGGCACATAATCATAGACTCCTTGACTTGGGTGGAAGTCTCACATTTTCCGTCAATGACGTGCCGCTATAAAGGCTGTCAATCAATATTCCTGGCAGCTTCCTTTACTGCTGCCGCTTTGTACCAGTGCGCTGACCCCCCCCACCCCCATCTGCTTGACCTTCACCAGGTCTGACACCCACATACCAGGCGGCGGAATGAAAACAGATACACACAACCTACACTGCCGCCTATACACGCACACATGTGCACTGTATATAAATGCAGAATCACTGTGTTTAGGATGATGAGTTGTCTGCTTCAGGAAGTAATGAATTTATATCCTCCGTCAGCATCACTGAAGGACAGCCGCAGTGGCTGTGCCATGACAATATGGACACACACACACACACACACACAAACCTCTACCATCACTTATTCTTGGTGGTGGTTACATATATAAAAATATAACGTCCTTTTTAATAAAAACATAGTCTCTACCGGAGCCTGTTATTGTCGGAATAGCGGAATAGGGATAAAATTGGCCCAATAAATTGTGCCAGATAAATAAATATACTAGAAGGAAAACATGGTGGAATCACCATGAAGCCCTTTGCATGCAAATTGGACTTCTTAGGATAAAAATATGGAAGAAAATTAAACACAGTGACTTTCTAATGTTTTGAGATTTTTTATTTCTCTCGTCTCCAACTATTTATGCCTGTCTTCATAAAATTACTGTATTTAACCCACACTGGTGTGGTTTTGTTGCGCCCGCATGACAATTTGCTCCTTTTAAAGTTGCAGCACTTTTCATTTTTTTATCTGCAATATGCTGGAAGCATTTGCAGCATCAAACTCGTCAATCATTTTTTAGAGCATAAAAATGTATTCACTGATTCAGCGCGCAAAAGTCATCATTGGGGTGATGGTAATTCAACGCAGACTGATAAGTACGCGTCGCAGCAGTCGAGGCTGTGTGGCAGTATTTCACTTTTACAGTCAGGTGGAAGAGTGCGACGGCAGACTGCCCTTCAAACATCATCATATGATCGCCCAGTATGATGGAAATGATTTCTCTCACGACTTGAATATATGTTGTGACAGTCATACGTGTAACACCACCAGCGTGTCATATAGACTGAACTGACATATGTTCCCCTCGCTTATTAATTTTTGAAAATGCTGTTTTTCTTGTATAGGGGTGGAGAACGAGCCCGTTTAGGTGTATGCAGACTTTATGGGGTGCGTAATGTAACACAGAATGTCAGAGAGAAAGTGACATTTAGCAAAAATTGGACACGTTATGCAACCGTGTTCATTTCAGTGAGTTCGTATGCATCAGGGCGTCTCTAATTATAGATCCAAAGCAGAGACAGAGGCAAACTCAATAAGCCTTTAAAACGCTTGTTCCCGTAAATGTGTTCATAAATACTGTTCGGAGAAAAGCATGTAGAGGGAACCTGTTATGTGATCATGAAACGAGTCATCTTTATTATACTCCCATGGCAGTGTTGTACAGTACCCATACAAGTACACGCAGTTCAGACACAAATTAATCACAAAGCTGGAGAGATGCCAACTAATATGAACTTTTTCAAAAGTTTTTTTTTTTTCATTTTTATTTGGGTCCATGCACTGTGTGCCGAGTGGACGAGATTACCTCAGTGCAGCAACAGTTTGTTGTGTCGTGACCATTCAAAGTAATGAGTTGTAGAGCGGAGTAGTGCCATTTCCGCGATGTGCCTGAAAGCCTCATTAGTCAAGCTCGGGACCATCGCTGTTACTAGCTTTATTTCTCTTGCATGACCTTTTGCTTGTTCCTGCTGTTTTTACCTTTGATTGCTTTGCACCGGCATTGTTTGCTTGTCTGCTGGTTGGCGTGGTAACTGATGTTACTTCCTGTCAGCGAGTACAGACAAAAATTCTCACCTGTTCCTGGAACGTTATATTTAATTGCATTAATTAGTTATTTCAGTCGTTTTTATTTATATATTTGTTTCCTTTGGATTCAGTTCATTACATAGATTTTTCTCAAACACAAACTATTATAATGTTGATGTCGTCGCAGTCACCTGATGAACAAATGAAGGAATGCTTTACAAATGGTACTTTACATAAACGCAGCGTTGTGGCATGCAAAAAACTTAGCCAGTTAACCTGAGTGGAGAATTACATGCTTAGTGGCCTGGCACATATTGCACACACACGCACACACAGTCTCACCATGGAGTCTGCCTGTGGGTTTGTGTATGCATACATTATATGGAACACCTACCTTGCATTCTGCTGCACCCTGTAAGATAACTAAGAACAAAATGTGATTCAGTCACAGACCCAGGGATTTGAAAATTCTCATAGGTGCTTCCACGGAACACAACAGGTCGACACTGCTGTAATCCAATTGCATTGGGATGCTGCTTTGGCATCACACAGATGGGTACGACTGCACACAAAGGTGCTTTATGGCCACGACTGTCATTCTGTCAGTGGTGGAAGTGAAGGAGACGTAATCATACAGAAAAAAAAAAGGAAAAGGGCGCCAGGTGACACAGTTGCTCTCTCGTTATGAGCTACAGAGGAGGATTTACATGTGTGTGTGTGTGTGTGGTTATTTTGGGGAATGTCTACATTACGTATGTGAATTGATTCATCCAGCTGTGCGTCAGCCGGAGTCTTATTGCCTCTCCCTCCTCTCAGGCCTCCTGTTCTCGCCCCTCTTTTTGTGTTTTTTTCCTTTTTTTTTTGTAGTAATCAGCTTGTGATGCGTTTGTTGACCCATAAACAACCAATCAGGCAGGCTCAAATAAACTTGCCAGAAAATATCACAGGTTCAGGGGGGTCAAGTAAAAAAAAAAAAAAACGACCAAGCAGTGGTCCGACACCAAAGGTATAAATAACTTGCAGAAATATTATGTCCAATAGGCCTCGCTCTCTCACACACACACACACACATATATATAAACATAGACGCAAAGCAACACATGCAAACACCAGAGGATGCTGCTCTTCTTGCGCCCTTGCTCTCAATCACTGGAATTGCCAAACTATTAAGTTGCAGCATCTGTTACACATCTCTGTGCGCCCAGTTTGCAATTTATAATGCAGGAGGTGGTTTGTGGGTCAGGGTTGTCGGTTTGGTTTGTTTTTTTCTGAGCGGAGATGAGTGGGGAGAAAAAGAGATCCACATGTTTGGAACACCATAACATGTGTACTGGTGATGAAAGCGCAGGTAGGGAGGGAATGGTTGAGCTAGTTAAAAGGGGAAAACACTTCTTATGCGCGCTGCTGCTGATACAATGTGAAATTTTCCCATGTTATTCTCAAAAGGTCACATTGTGCAGCTGCAAATGTAAAAAGTGGCAAATCATTTGCATTGTGCGTTCGCTCTGCCATGCTCTTATTGTGAAGAAACTCCTGCTGTATCTTTACCGTGACTAATTCTATTCACATATATATCTTCATCTTCAGCTGTTTTCCATCGTCCAAAGTGTTTGCACGGAATTCTTAAGCTCCCTTTTCGGATTTCTGTAGATTTGATTATGGAGACTGGGTAAAAGGAGTTGGAGAAAGCTTTTACCTTAAATCAGCTGTTTTAACGATACCTGGGGATGCTCAGAGGATGATGGCCGGTGTGGGTGTGTGTGTGTGTGTGTGTGTGTGTGTATTTCTTTTTTTCAGAGATTGGATAAAGTCCATGCTCTTATCTGGTCGGGCTGCTCGATACGATAAGATACAATGGACTTTATTGATCCCACATCAGAGACACATTCACATTAGTCACATCAGTAAGAGATATACAGACATACACACACTATGACACAATACAAAAATAACCACTCGTATCAAAATTAGACAAACGAAAGGCAAAAAAGATTGAGATGAACAAAAAAATAAACATATAAAGATGTGTGTTTACGTGCGGGGTTGCCTCTGTGATGGGATTTTGATTCAGAGGTGTCAAAGGTCACCCGGCAGTGACTCCTACTCCTGCAGCCTCAGAGGATGAAATACTGAAGGAGAGCGAGTACATGTAGAAATGTAATGGCGTCCATGGAGTGTGTCGTGGTCCACTGGCAACACCCGGGATCCAACGTTAAACAAGATTATAGGTGAACACACACACACACACACACACACATACACACATATTTAACGCGACTCCCAGTTTCTCAGTTTCACGGCAGCGGCGGTTGACTGCGACGAAGATGTGCTCCGTCTGACAGAGGTGTGCAAATCTTGCATTTCTGAGTATCCTGCACTCAGTGTCTTATCAATAATAAAGCCCCCGCGCTGTGACAAGTGTGGGTAAGGAGCCCGTCCGCTGAATATTTAACTGCGAGACTGAAGCTGATGTGACACAGCTAACCAGAGGGCATCGAGTGTATGGGATCTAGACACTTTGCTGTACATAAACAGTACACTGCCTCTCAGCCTGTTAGTATGATACGACATCTTCTCACTTGTTCTGGTCGGTAGTTTCTCAAGTTTTGAAAAAAGGCTTTATCTTGCACCCTCAGGCTTCCAGCAGAGACAGACCCCCACCAAACTTATTTCTTCGCCCGGCTCTCCTAGGATCAAGCTTTTGATGAGTTGGCCCTGGCGAGGTGCTGTGCAATCAAATGCATCACTGCGTAAGCCGCCGTAAAATGTCCTCAGACGGGGGTCGGGGGGGTGGTGGGTTGGGCGGTGTGTCTGAATGTGAGGATCGATCGCACCGTGACACTCGGAGAGGCCAAAGTTACCCGCCATTAAATGGTTGCGTCCCCAGAGTGGGTGCCGCCGTTACCCACAGATTAATACACATCCCCATATGTATACAACACATAGTGTTAGGATGACGAGGGACATATGTGTGTGTGTGAGTGAGTGTCAGTGTCATTGTATCTGTGTGTGTGTGTGTGTGACGTGTCCTGCCTCAGGATGCAGAGCCACGCCGCTTTAAACTGCAGCAGGATGAAATAGAATCTAATCAGGATTTGCTGATTAGGGTTCCAGGTGAATGCAATTAAGAGCAATTAAGTGCCACCTCATAGCTGCCACATGAATGTTGCTGCACAGTTGTCGTCTCAGACGTGGCTGCAGAGGCATAATAAAAAAAAAAGCCTGCAATGTTAATTAGTGGTAAGTTCACAGACTATCCAAAATGTGTGAACTGTGTAACACTAATTCTGTTTGCTAACGCTAATGCTAATCTTGTTTATTGTTGTGCAGGTGTTGTGGTGGAACATTGTTGATGTGAAATAATCATCCTATTATTATACATAATTACATTGTATGGTTGCGTCCCCAGAGTGGGTGCCGCCGTTACCCACAGATTAATACACATCCCCATATGTATACAACACATCAAGACAGTCAGTGTGTTAGGATGATGAGGGACATATGTGTGTGTGTGTGAGTGTCAGTGTCATTGTATCATCAGAGGTCTATCTGTGTGTGTGTGTGTGAGTGTGTGTGTGATGTGTCCTGCCTCAGGATGCAGAGCCACGCCGCTTTTAACTGCGGCAGGATGAAATAGAATCTAATCAGGATTTGCTTAACACGCAGGGTTCCAGGTGAATGCAATTAAGAGCAATTAAGTGCCACCTCATAGCTGCCACATGAATGTTGCTGCACAGTTGTCGTCTCAGACGTGGCTGCAGAGGCATAATAAAAAAAAAAGCCTGCAATGTTAATTAGTGGTAAGTTCACAGACTATCCGAAATGTGTGAACTGTGTGACACTAATGCAGTTTGCTAACGCTAATGCTAATCTTGTTTATTGTTGTGCAGGCGTTGTGGTGGAACATTGTTGATGTGAAATATTCATCCTATTATGATACATAATTACATTGTATTGGTTTTAAACTATACTTTTGTTCGTGACATGCAACACATTGGTTGTAGCAGTATAGTAAGTGCTATTTAGCAAATGTTAAAATGCTATGTGACAATGATGAACACTGTAAACGTTATACCCGACCACCTTTTATTGTAAACATGTTAGCCTGTTGACATTAGCATGTACCTTAAAGCATCTTTGTGTTGCTCCTTACATGATACAAGTACATTGAATCACTGACAAAAGCTCCTTTTTCATAACCTGATAACAAAGATACATTTTTCTTTTTTTTACTCAGTAAAAATCTTTTCCTGTAGGAATCGTTTCTGGTAGAAGACGCTCCCGGCCGGTTACCACAGGTTAACATTTTGTCAGAATGCCCTTGGTAAGAGGGCGGGCCCCGTGGGTAGATAATCTTCCCCTGGTACGCACACTATGCCATGAATAAGTCATCTCGCACTGGGTAACAACCCTCAAGTTCAAATGATAGGGATTCCGCTCGCCTGCTGGAGCACAGGAACGACCACCTACCAGCAATTCCGATGCATATTATAGCAGCGTGGTTTAATGGAATGAAGGAGAGGCGGTGCAGCAGAGGCACTGGTGCTTGGAGTATTTTTAATGCCAACCCCCCCAACCACAATCATACACTCGCTATCAATAATCTTACCCTGGTGGGGGTATATTAGGAGATCCTCATCCCGATGGGAACATTTGTGCTCCCTTTTGTTCGCTCCTCTGTTAAATGCAGTCATTTTGCCTCGCTCCCTCTCCTGCTTTTCTCTCACCGTGTAAGGCCATTAGAATTTCTCACTCATTTTATGTGATTTATTGTTCGAGGGTCTCGGGGGCAAAGTGGGGCCATGTGAAGTAGGGATTCTTCTTCTTTCCCGTGTTTTGTTAACGTTTTACTTCTGGGCACTGTCGGTGTCTTTAGGGCGTAGTTATTCACATCATCATGTTGTGGTAATTACGAGCATCGCCGAATGCCCGCGTGATTCCCCACCCCACTTTTCATTATAACGTGTCCGCAGAAAAGAAATGGGGGAAATAGTGTTTCCATCAGCAGGAGTTCTCATGAATATTGTAATGGTGCGGTTATAGAAAAGGAGCGGTCGCGGGGACTCTGCGGCGTGATTGACTTTGAGTGAAGGCTGTCTCGGCGTTTAAAGGAATCGACACCGGTGACAAATGGAAAACAAAATATTTGCCTTTGTGAGCGCGACGTTGAAGCGACAAAAGGAAATCATGTTGTTTTTTCCTTCTGTCATTTGCTGACTCCTCACATCTTTCCTCTAGACTTAACAAAACGGACAGTGAGATAACTGTTAACGTAATGGAACACACTTATGCAGCATTCCTAAATTAATCAGACGGAGCAGCACGGTTGTCCGGGATCAGCACAGTCCAGTGTCTTTTCCCTGGCTGTCTGGGCTCCTACTGTGGTTTCAATTTGCACAGAGGGCCCCTCCAGTGTCCAGGAGCCTCGGGCTCGGCAATGAGCAATTGTCCGAACGAAGCACCAATCAACCATGTTTTTCCTTCTCTCCTGTAGGGCTCTGATTTCACACCACGCTGGCACGTTATTGGCCCATTCAAGACCCAAGTCCTGGTGAGTTCTAGACACAGAACACGAACACTGAAGAGACACGAGAAACTTTTTTTTTTTCATGTCGAGTTGTTAACGTTTGTGTGGAGGGCAGCACTAAAACACAAAACGTTGAAACACTGCACTTTACTGTGGCTAATGTTCAGCAGCAATGTGACATTCTGGCATAATATGATTGATATGTATACATAAATTATACCTCCTCCTGTTTCTGGCATCACATTAACATGTACAATGAGCAATACCCCAATGTAATGATAAATACCAACAAATGAAATCCTCTTCGACTCGGGCCCCTGAAAATAATGACGTTGGTGATGTCATTGATTGATGGATGGAGACACGGCCCCCAATCAACAATATTTATAGCCACTGAAGCCACCATCCTCACTTTCTCTGATTACTTCTGCTCACGTTATTGTCACAGCCCAAGCAGCTAATAAAGATTTGATAATTCATTTTCATTTTCAAGTGCAACAGACACCAAATGAGTTCATGACGGGACAAAATAACAAAATATAAGTGAGGGACATGAGTGTGGTCTCAGAAGCCGTAGCTGCAAATTGCTTAAGAAACCCCTCATACAAAATTCATTAACTCTCTTACTGACAAACGCTGAATGCGATTCTTTATTCTGTTTGATATATTTTCATCCATATTCAAAAGTCCGCATCGTTAAGTTATTCTCTGATACCGTGACAGGAGCAGATATTAACTTGAAACACAGAAGAATTCCAACTCTTTGAGAGTTCAACCAAGTTACTGTATCTAATAAGTCTTTGAATAATCTATGCACATTTAGCTTTTATCCCGAAAAAAGCAGCAACGAGCCACCAAATTGTGGGATTTTAGCCAATTTAGTATCAAATGAATTTAATTCTGCATTGAAACCACATGAAATCTTGTTTAGTGGCAGCACAAGCTCATTAATTCAGATATCCATGTCAGTCCCTCAGAGCTGCGAGCTAAGCCCGCACATTATTTTGCTTATTCCTCTGATGTGCAACTTTAGATTCATAGCCATGCAGGCGACACACTCAGATCCACCATCACAAACACACATGCAATTTTATAAACAGACACACAAACACAAAAGTGGCCAGTTAAAAGTACATAGGTGTGTGTACAATGTTAAAAAACGCACATATATACATATAAACTGGCGAATCATTGCGTGCGGAAAGGCTTTTGATGTCGAGATGCTGTCGTTTGAACCTGTGGCTTTATTTTTTCAAATGATTTTAAAGTTGGTAGCTTGGAGTAGGCTTCATGTCTGTGCTCAGTGTCTGCACCCTGCGCACTGCATGACAATTAGCGCCTTACATAACCACAAGCCAGCCGCACACCCACATTACGCACACACACACACACACACACAAAAACATGCAAATGCCAAACTGCAAGTGCACCGAACGCAAAAAGAACACAAACATATCAACAAACATTAAAAGAAAACTAGAAACCCACTTCTACCCCACGGTGACATAAGTGCTCCACAAAATCATACCGCGTTCCTCTAAACGCTGTTTGTGTGAATATGTGGGTCCTGCCTCGGTGAATGGCCACCAGGGCCCCATCATTATAAGCAGATATGTTTTACTGAGATATCGTCTCCTTAAACACCTCCGCTTGCCCCCGCGTCCTCCCTCCCTCTCTGTCCTTGGCGGCTGCTACGATAATGGCTTAGGCGATGAGATGTTCAGTGTTCTAAACAGAAACGGCGAACCCTATCACAAACACCAATAAAAACTGAGAGCTGCAGATGCTGCGACCGCTCTCACCCTTGCCCCAGGCTCGCCATTAGCATATAAGCACAAGTGCCACTGTGTGTAGAGAGATGTGTGTTTTCCGAGCCCCCAGTGCTCGCCTGCATCCTGTCTGTGATTGCCGTAAGGGACGGTTATCTTTTCTAAGACTGTCTCAATCGACTTTACAGCGATGGCGGAGAAGAACCCGAGCTCGGTGGCCTGAGACAGGGAGGAAAAGGCGGGGCCGCCTCCTTGTAGAGAGAGAGAGAGAGAGAGACGGAGAGGTAGCTATTGTGAGAAGAGAGAAAGTGAGGCGAGGACGTGAGGAATTGGTGGGAGAGACCGTTGGAGACATGCAGAGACAGACGGGGAGGATGTGCGAGAGAAAATGAGAAATGGCATCAAGGAGCTCTGTTCCCTTGGTGATCTGAGTCATTGTTATTGGCTGGATATGATAGCATGTTTGCGATGATTAGACTCACTGTGAGACTGTGGGGTATGTGGCTCTGATATAACAGGGAACCAATATTAGACATATGAAAACCGCCGCAACTACCTGAGGATCTCATCCTTACTCTTTTACATCTGAAAGCGTAATAAGACGCCCGTGTGTTCGTCCTCGCTTATAAACCCCCGCCAAGTGACAGCCTTAACTTTAACCAGGAGATCTGCCGTCATAAGTTCCACGGCTATTTCGGTTCGCCAATAAGTTTTTTTTTTTTTTGGAAAATTGGATCCGGGGCGAGAGAATTGAATGTGATGAGCCTCCCAGCTGAAGCCTTGAATAAAGGTAGTTATGGGAAAGTGACAGATCAGATTCAATTGCCTTGTCTGTAACTGGAAACGGCCCCTTATTCATGTCGGAGAGGTGGGAGTTTAATGAGGTTTGGACTGCCGCAGGGTTTTTTTTTTTTTTTTGCAGATGAGTGACTGTGAGGAGCCAGTGATTTTGTGTATATGCTTATTGTCTTAAAGATGTCACGGCCTATATTTCTATGTCGTTTATTGTGTATCCGCGGGTACTGACTCTCTCCCGTCTCCAAAGAAACCCATTAATATTATACGGCGGTAAAAATATTTCCCGCCTTACATTTTCCAACAGCACCTGAAAACATCACTGAAAAGTTACAGGGTTCAAGCCAGACACACAACAACAACAACAACAAAGAATAAAAGCAACAAAGTGAATATAATTCCCCTTTTGAAATCCACCCTCCTCCTTCTTTCCACTTTGCTTTCAAGCTGAACATAGAATAGCTCTAATAAAAAATATGTTCAGCCTCTTGATCCTCCCTGATTCTTTTTTTTTTCCCATCGCAGACTGAATTATTATTTTTTTGTCTACTGCTGCACTTTTTGACCAAGAGCAATAAGGAAATAAGAAAACTTTTACACATACATCTACAGCCCAGCTTGTCGCTGTAACTATATTAAAGGGCCCTTATGAGTCACATTGATTTGTGGTAATGTAACGTAAACATGGTAATCTTTGACATCGAATAGGCCCTGCCGTTTGAATGCTTTTGTATGTTTTTGCAGTGCAGGGCTGACTGTTGTTTTTCTGGGTTGGCAAAAAAAAAAAAGAAGAAGAAAACATTTGGAACGCAAATCAATGTTTTAAATGAAGCAGGCCTTTTCATATTTGGCAAACGCATTATCTAATCGCTATTTGATTTCACATGCAGGGGCATATCGAAGTGAAATCAAATAATCTTTTTAAACTCCCCCACTACCCTAAACATTAGCCATTGGATTTCAGGCAGGGATTGAGTAGACTACTAATGTGCTAGCAATTGAGATCCTAAGTGTCCTTTCACACTCTAATCAAATTGATAAGGTGGTCCTACTGCAAGGGCAATCTCGCCGTCCTGGCTTTGGAAAATCCTTTAGGCTTTCGTGTCTCTTTCTTCTGTTCTCGTGTAGTTCACTTTTAGTTAGATTCAGCTCGGACGTACTTTAATTGGATTAACGGCGGCAGTCTTGGACACAGACAAAACAAAAATGATGAAATAGCGTGATGAAATAAGATGATATTCCAAAAAATAAAAACCAGAGACCAAAAACAGAGCTAACAAGTAGTTAAAAATATGACTGACTGCCCCTATTACACTGGAACTCCTACAGTAGTGGGGTTTGTATGTCTTAATAAACCTTCTTTCAACACCAGTATGAAAGACATTGTACTTTTTAATATGTTTCAAGTGAACCAAACTTTTGAGACTGCGATCCCACAGCGGATGTGTGATCATCATCGTTTTCTTTTATAACTTAAGTCTGTAGGTATTCAGGTGCAGATCGGTGGAAATGTAATATATTTATCTAATCCACTAGCCCTTGGTGTTAAAGCTCAGGAGGTGTGATGGTTTGCGTCAGGTGTTTATTATACCATGGTTCTACCCTTTTTTTTATTATTGTAGCCGCCCCAGCACCTTTCACCATCTCTCTTCCTCTGTCTTTTGTTTCTTTTCTCCTCCGGATTTCTCCGAGGTCTCTGATCGTCTGTCTCGCTGTTGCTCTAAGATAAAGCCACCTTTCACTGTTTTGAGATCAAAGAGCAAGTTTGCATAATGGCAATGAGTGAATGGCGATCATGATAGAATGAAGCAGAGGAAGAGGGGAATGCAGATTTCAGTGGAATAGGCTGAAATTGCTGACACTTTCCATGAACCCTCTCGCTTAAGAATCTTTTTATACACCGCCCCGGCCGTGACTAAATGAATCTCATAGGCGTGTTGAGGTTTTATACGCATTTATTTCCTCTAGTAGGTACGATTATAGAAAAATACATTGCATTGTATGTCATCATTTTGAGTATTTCTCAGTTGCTGCTGCTACTTGCTAACATTGCTAACATTGCTTGGCTTTGAAATTATGAAATGTAAACACGGTATGAAATGTAAAAGACGTTTTGTCTTTTTCTTGTTAATACCGACATGAAAACTTTTATCTTTGCATCCAACTCTATATAACTGGTGATTGATTACTTCTGATTATCTATTTGACATTGACTGATATTTTATTTATGTGAAGTATTTTCCATTTGAATCGGTTGCCACTGCAGCTTAGGTTCCTGGTCTCCAGAACAGATCAAATATGGCTCGCACAATGAGAGTTTAGTTTATTGCTTTGGAGCGAAACTGTTGACGTGTAAATGGAAACGAGGTTTGATTCATGTAGGAAATGAAAGACTAAAGTAGGAAATAAACATGGGTTAATGAGCTTTATGCCTCTGTGTTATCGGTCTGTGGTCATTCACAGCATGCTGATTAAATTTGAGTTTGTGTAGCTACATGAGTGCTTTGTACTTTGAGAACTCACAGGCAGAACATCAGTACATAAAAACCAGACTCTTTCTAAACATGCATAAACAAAATGTCAGTGCAATACTTCAGTCCTTGAATTACACTTGATCATTGGCTGTATTGTTTATTTATTGCTCCTGTACTGCTGCAGTAGGATGTTTGTTGTAATGATGAACAGTCCTGCAGAGAAAGAAGTTTGTTTAATGTACTTTCATGCTCGCAGTTGCTGTTTTGTGTGCATAAATGCATTCGCATGGACTAGTATGGCAAGATGCAATGGAATTTGTACTAAAAACTGTAGTACAAATTCCATTGTAAACTTGGCTACAAAGAGATAATGGAGGGACCTGCAATGTATTTCCAGTTATGGAGTAATTTCTATTGGGCAACATATCAAGTAAGTACAAATATTAATTTTCAAGCCGATACTTTTAAAAGAACTTTGGATAAAGTTACCTTATGTCAGCAACGTTTGTTTGAAATCACTGCACTGTTTCTTTCAGAACTTTTTTTTTCTACCAGTAGAGGGTTTTGAGGACATGGTATGAATATTCTTGAAAGCTCCAGTATGCTTCAAACAAATGGTTTGCTGTGACCTGTTGCCCAACCACATCTAAAGACAAGTGTTTATACCGCTTCTAATGGCCACACAGTAGTCGAACAGTCTATTCCGAGCAAAACCGCACTTCTCCTTGATCTCTCTCAAAGACTCATATGTCCTTTGCATGTCTTTGTATTCTCAACGTGATACATGGAATGGAGAGAAGGGTGCATTCATTTGTATATGTATTTCTCTGCGGCACTTATGTGGGGGAATTGAAAAGATAATCTGAAAGCTGGCAATAAAGAAGGGCTGAATAACTAACCTAATGCTGCTCTGACCACTGAGATGACGATATCCGTGAGACTTTAATGTTTTCTGGCAAGCTTTACCATAGCACAAAGAATTATGATGGTACTCAAAGCAGTCAAGTGCTGCCACAAAACATATTGGACAGGAGAGGCCACCGCTCGCACTTCCATGAACAACGCTTTAGATTTCAGCCAACTTTTATTGGATTAAGGTTGTTAAAAATGTACTTATTTAATTTCACATACCTGTGAAGATATTCTCTGGGTGAATCACTGGCCAATAGCACAAAGAATTATGATGGTGCTCAAAGCAGTCAAGTGCTGCCACAAAACATATTGGACAGGAGAGGCCACCGCTCGCACTTCCATGAACAACGCTTTAGATTTCAGCCAACTTTTATTGCATTAAGGTTGTTAAAAATGTACTTATTTAATTTCACATACCTGTGAAGATATTCTCTGGGTGAATCACTGGCCAATAAAAGTCGTACCACATCATAACACTTAACTGAAGTGAAACTGGGGTGTGTAGGCCGCTGTCAGTTTCATCAGCCAATGGTGTCTACAGCAATATCAGACATATAAAATCATACAATAGTAACACAATAGAAACGAAAGAAGCTGCACTGATAGCTGTTTTTACAAATACAATTTGTGTTTGACATAACATCTTCAGTGCCGAGTGATAAAACTAGCCTCAATAAATATGGAAACTAATGAAATGTAATGAAAAGCAATTAAACAAGGAAGCGCTAGTTCCGTTCCCGCAGTATAGAGTACGGCGATGGTTGGCTGCCATCGGAAGAGCCATGAACTGCATTTCCTAATTGTTAATGGGCTACGCTCAGACATTTGAGGGAGAGGGACGTTACAAGTGTATCAAGGCAATGAGCACTGCGATGATTAAGAGTGCAATGTGCCAAGAAACATTTCTGTCCTTGGTAAAGGCCTGTCGCTTGCATTATGAGGTCAAGAAGCAAAACATTTACATCCATAATTTAGAGCTGTACTCTACGACTGTTGACTGCTGCGACTTCCTGAAGTCAGAAATGACCCTCTCTGGGTTCACCTCCTCTTCTCACCGTCTTTTCATGACTTCTACCCAAATCATATGACCTTCACCTTATCTTTACTTTTGTCCTGATTGACCAAAGTTAATCAGTCAATATGCAGTTGGAAGACAACATGAGGAGGCATGTGGGAATCACCGGGCCACCCACTTCCTTAGCAAAAGGGAATCTGCAGACACCATCAGCGGGAGACCAGAAAGCTTCTGGCATCAGGGGTGGAGTGGAGGATGGAGGTAGACAAGAGGCTCTGTGGGATGCTCATTGACATGTCTTCTCATAAACATAGGGACATAGAGAAGAGAGCTGAGCAAAGCAACCAGGGAGGTAGCTGACAAGGCAATAGGGGGCTAGCTTTTTTTTTTTTTTAGAATCGCCACACATCCACTAATCTTAGTGCACTTTAGAGAAACTTCATGTTCTTGGCCAGAAAAAAGCCACTTTACTTGGTGGCTGCTAGGGAACAAATGACAAACCACAATCAGCCCGGCCGACTGGTTTCTTCTCTATTCACTGGCAGTGAAGCAAAAGTGATGTGCAAAGCAATACGTGTAACGGGTATATTGCTGTTTTCCCCCTAGTCCAACAATGAAGCAGCTTTACAGCTGAATGTCAGCTGCTGTGTTCGACTCACACTGTGGCGCAGACAGGAGAGGTGAAGAAGAGAGAAACGACTGCTGCTGCTGTGAATGAAGCCTGACTGAATAAAAACAGCCAGCATCCGAATGCCTCATCCGAATGAGCGCGGACAGGGAAAGGTTTTCTTTTACACAGTGGTATTCCGGTGCCAAGACAGTTTTATGCGAAGGGAAGGCTTGCCTCTTCTTTCCACATTCCCAAACATCCCTCAATTCCCTTCCTCCCCTATTCTCAACATCCCTCGCTTATCTCCTTTTTCTTCCCCAATCCTTGCCCTCATCTATATTTCTCTTTCTTTCCCTGCTCTCCCGTGATCATTCTTTTGCTTTTTATCGACTATTCCCTTAACCACACCACTTTAATGAGCTTCTCCCTCCATTTCTTCATTTGTCAGTGCCGCCCCCCCCCCCCTCATTCCCGTCTCTCTACCCAATCTCTACAGGCCCCCCCCCCCCATTCCCGTCTCTCTACCCAATCTCTACAGGCCTTCAAAACACTAATAACTAGGCCTGCTTGTATGTTAGCAACCTGCCTAATAACATTAGCCCCAACAAATCTCATCTTTTGCTTCGCTACTGGGGATGTTGTACTAATCACAGGGCATATTTGATGCAGTTTGTTTATTGCCGTTTGGGTTGCAACACATAAGCAATCAGATATGTGTTAGCGTGTTTGAATTGTGTGTATCTGCGGTCATGTGTGTGTAAGCCCTCACGTGTCAGCGACGTAGCTCCTTGGCGGACACAACTGGAACAATTTATGACTCCACTGGGGCTCGATATTGGAGCGGGACGAGGCAAGTGAGTGGGGAAACACGGGGGCGGCGGAGGGGGGGTGAACACAGCGAGTGGAGACAATCTCTAGACCTGCTATCAGCAAGCCAGAGTTATGGGCTGAGTGTGTAGATGCCTGAGATACAACTGCAGCACCCGCGGCCACACATCACTGTGGCTTGTGTCTCACCGTGTCGTCATTCCCGGCAGTGTTGAAAAAGCGCCACTGCATTTTGTTTGGACAGTCCCCTCACAACATGCAGTGATGTTCCCTTAACACTACGAAATGTCCCTTTTATTCAAAACCTGTTGCAGCAACTCAATTGACATTCCTTCACCCTTGCTGTGTGATTGCTATGGGATAAAGTACAAAAGATGCATGTTTCCACCGTTGACAGTAAACCAGTGCAGGTGGCAGTTGCAATTTTGAGTAGATGTATGATAAAAACCCTTATATAGTCCAAAAAAACAGCAGGTAGAGTGAAGTGTCCATTAATCAGAAGGTTGGTGGTCCGATCCAATATCAAAGTGTCCTTGGGCAAGATAATATACTAGCTATCATACTAACCCCGGCTGTTCCATCAGTGAATGAATGTATGCGTGATATAAGTCCTGTATGCATTTGTGTGAACGGTGGAATGCGACCTATAGGGCAAAGTGCTTTGAGTGATTGTGACAACTAGGAAGGCTCTATGTAAATGAAGACCATTCACAGACATTACTTCAGTTTTAACACATCAACCAATCAACAAAATTTAACTTGTGTGTGTTCATAAAGCCTTTTTTTAAATAAGTGACATCATCTTTTCAAACAGGTACAACCCTCTTTTTCAGGTAACCAGTCAGATGGGGCTGACCATTTGTGGGGTGACCCCTGAAATCTTTTACAGGAACGAGTTTAGCGGAAAAGCTAAAACGTCTCACGTCAGTGCTTTCTAATTAGATCTTTTCCTTTTGTCCGATTAGCCGTACATGTACAGTGGTTACTGTTTCCACTTAACGGCTCCATCAGGTGCCAAGAAGTATGTGGGGAATCAGTGCCAGATCTGATTACGAAACCTTTTAACTGTTCACATGGATTTGATAAGCTCTCTTTTATGTCCCCCAGTCTCCCAACCTATAGATAAAATGATCCATTATTTACTTGACACCAGTTTTTACTAGGAAGCCCATTTGGGTTTAACAGCCTCTTACAGGGGATCAGATGGATGGGGTGGAGTGTCATTGATGGTAATCAGAGCTCTCCAGCTGCTTCCTGTGGCTTGAAAAGGAGGTGTGAGATTTGATGACAGGGTTTAATCGCCCCCCTCTCTGACTCTGAGAGGCTTTGGGTTCTAGCTTCTCATCGAACCCTGCAGTTAAATGATCTTGAATGTTCTTTCTCAGTCTCTCTTGTCCCGCCTTCGCAATCATCGTACCCTTTGTACCAGTTTTAGCCATGTTCGATGGTCTTTTAATCAAATGTCTGCGTGACGCAGCCAGCCAAAGGTCACCAAGACTTCCTGCGATCGAGTTGGTGATTGGGATGTGTTCGTGCGCAGATCGTGTGTGTTTGTTTCTGCTGTATTTGAGTGCACAGACACAACAACAAGGAGAAAGTATGCACAGCAATACAATGAGATTAAGGTAGAGACAAACGTGTTTTGGTTTTTGGGGAACGCGGTTTAAAGTGTCTGACGGGAAAATCAAAGGCTCTGGTTCTTAGTCAGGATTCCTATGGGAGATGCTTGCTGCCGTGTGAAAACCCACGCTGAGAAAAAAAGTCACTCTCTTTCAACACACGAGTGGGAGGTATATTCGAGCGCGTGTGCCTGTGTATGCGATATTGCACATTTGTCGTTTGTATTGGCGCTGCGGGGTGATTTTTGACAGTAATGATGTGGGGCCTTCACAAAATGACAGACGGAGAATGAACAAAAATGAGAACGAGAAGGGAAACAAGTCACACAGCGAAACACCAGTGGCCCACAGCACATAGTCGACCTGTAGAATACATTTTCTCTTTCGCTGTGTCGTGTCGTGTCCATTCGCTCCCATCTTTCAGTCAAGGGTCACGCGTCGTTGTCGTGAAGCGTAACAGGTCAGCCGAGGAGGAAATAGGGTTAGTTACCTTTTAACCTGCATCTGCAGACAATCCACCATCCAAATAAAAACCATCCATACAATTACCAATGGGAGTAACAGCACTCCTTTCTTTCCCCTAACATGCTACAAGCTTAGTAATAGACCCATGTTAATCCATGTAATCTGTGAGGAAAACATCCCATTTCCTCTCCTTCTTGGGAGGAGTCCGGAAGGTGCCGCGGCTGACACTGTCATTGTAGTCAAGGTGGTATGGTTTAATGGGGAATTTTGCACAATGGCGCCATTGACTTGACTGAGATTAATAGGGGAACCAGGGAAGGCGATAGAGTGACTTTACCATAACAATGGCTGCTATCCATCAGCAACGCAGCCCAATTGCATGTTTGTATGAAATAATCCATTACAGCCAACAAAGGGACAGGCGTGGGCCGCTCTCATCCCTGAACAGATCCCAGGGGATATAAATACTCCTCCTGCACTAAGAAAGAAACATGTCACAGACAAGGCCGGTTGCGCACCGCCAGCGTGCACCATCACCTTGTCTCATGCAGCCGATTGCATTGGTTGCGATGTTTGTGGGTGTAATGGATTAGCTTGTTGCAGTGATTTATCTGGTCTTGTCTATGCACATGAGATGTGCACACATGACCTCCTATGATCGTACTTTAGCATAAAGATGAAAAATCTTTTTCCGCCTTTGAAAGGGAGCTAAATTGCCCCTTTACTGAAACATTTTTTTTCTGCATCTTTCACCATTAAACCACGTGTAACACCCAATCTATATTATAATATCTTATAATTAAAGAATTATGCTATAGGATTATCCATTCATGCAGCCTTTTGTACAGTAATGGTTTATTACAATGGGAAACCGTAATAGGAGAATCTCATTAAAAATAGTGCTAATTAGTGCAATATAAAATACAAATAAATGATTTCAAAATGACTGATTAATAATGGTACACAATTTATTATAAAATGCAATAATAGCAGATCAGTAATTAAAAGATTCAGTGTGATCTGATATAAACATAATTAAAAGCTATTATCATAACTTACTTTAATACTTTTTATGACTTTTTATCAGGCAGGGCGAACCTTGTGATGTCGTTTTTGGATTACAGTGCATATAAATAATCTTGCCAGTGCTTTAAGTGGGTGCCGGTTTGTTTACACGGGAGAAGAGGCTTACAGGCAGGAAGCCGCATGTGTGTGTGTGTGCTGCGTTCGGGGGTTGTCTTTTTGGAGCGGGTTTCTGTCTGTGAGGTGCCTGGGCCCTGGAGAGCTCTTAATGAGCGCTTATCACGTTAGGCATGGCATCAGGAGAAAACGCCACTTCCTCTGCCATATTCTCACACACAGACCCACATGTGCCGACAGAAAATACATACGCATGTGGTGCCAACATCCGCGCCATGTGATCTCATCTCCAGAAAGTGCCAGACTTTGGAATAATCACCTTTTCCCTTATTGCGCTGTGTGTGTGTGTGTGTGTGTGTGTGTGTGTGTGTGTGCAAATCTGAAAGCGGGGTACTGAAGTCTTGATATCCCTACAAATCCCCCTCCAATCCCTTTTCCCTTGGTCCCCTCTCTCCATATTTCTCCCCAACCTCCTCCTTCAAACAGCTTGTATCTCCTACACTGTCGATCCATATCTGTGCTCACGTTGCTTCATCTCCCCTCTCATTCTCCCCCGCCCCCCACCCCTCGTCCCCATCCCTGTCCCCCATCCCTCATTACCAGTCCGCCTCTTTAATCTTCCCGTATTTCCAAGTGATGCTGTAATTTTAAAACGAGAGGCGAATGAAGAGAACAGTTTAAAAAAAAAGAAAAACAGAAAAAGGAGGAAAATTCAGTGAGTGAACTCTCCCGGGGGAGGAGGAGAGCGGGGTGGGGTGGGGGTGTGGGGAGTGGGGGGGGGGGGCCTCTCAGTTGTTGCTGGAGCACGAGAATGCATCTGTTTCACTAAACGCCAGTGCCCAAAGTAATTAAAATGTTGCTGGAACAAGTGAAGTCCTTGAACCTCCGCCTCTCTCAATCCTTCTCTCCCCTTGTTGCCATGGCGCTCGAGGCAACCAGTACAACGTGTGGTAAGCCACCCGCCGCCGCCTCCACTACAGAATGAGAGCTGCCGCTTCTGTGCTCTCTCTCTCTCTCTCTCTCTCCGTCAGGTTCTCTCTCGCCCTCTTTATTGCTCTTGAGAGAGTGTCTCATGTTTTTTTCCCCTCGGTGACCCCGGCCACCCTGACGTCAAAACCTGGCAGCGGAACTCGTGCTTATTTACGCCGTCGTTCCGAACACAAAGATGATCTTAACCTTAACGGTGGGCTAAAGGTTTCCTCAAACAGCACGCCTACAATCACAGTCCAGTTCAGTGGAAATACAGAAACGACATAAAATAAACCACAGCGGTTTGTTTGTCAGGTTAGTTCATGTTGCTTTGGGTTTGTTTGGTTGGTTTGGTTTTGTGCAGCAGTGCAGAAATAAAGATCACAAATGGCTATGAGCCACCAGAGATACCAGAGAAGCTTCAGTTCATGGTTCTGCAAGTCAGTGTTCTCACTGAAGGGATCTGCATTTGATATTAATGAACGTGCTACTTGCAATAAACAGAACAAGCTGCCACTTTGTAATGGAATAAGTATATGACCTTTACTTTACCGCGTCCTCCCTATGTAATCATATCCCTCTTTTCCGCTCTGCGCCCTGTAAAAACAACGAGCACCGCTGCGCCCACACGGACTGATGACTTTGCAAAGGTAGCGCCACTAATGAGCCGACATCAGCAAATCCATCAGCATTTGCAAACGCTACATTTGGGGGCTCTCGTCCCAGCCAATAGATAAAATACTCGGTCGTTTTACCCCGTGACCTGCTCTGACCCAAGAACATCCCTCTCCAAACACTCCCCATCCCATTCACACCGATACCACAGCCATGGTGTGTGTGTGTGTGTGTGTGTGTGTGTGTGTGTGGTTACTGACAATAAGAAAAGCCTCTGACTCCTACAGACTCAGGCTGCCTTTCCATTTCCTAGAGTTAGGTTTTGAAAACACTAGCCAGGCCTTTTTTTTGGTTTTTTTCATGGCAGAACGTGGACTCTTGATGATGGTGCCAAGGGCCCGCATACGATGCCTAGAGCTTTGTATTTGCAACTCCACGTGGCAGTGTTTAATTGAAAGCAGTGAGCTTATTCTCCTATGAGCCCCCTCGGCTATTCACAGGGGGTCCCTCGCTCCAGGTCTGTTTTTCTCTGCAGACTGAATCTGAACTCAACCTGCAAACTAAAAAATGTCGACACACTGTGGGAGAAAGTAAGTTAAACAATACAGGTTGTTTTCTGTCTGTTAGTTTCTAGTAATTCATATGCATCGGGGGTCTCTGTCATTGTCCCGTTGGCCAGGGGAGGGCGTGGACCACCTCTTTGGGCGTGTGGTGTTGATGGTATGCTGCATTCCACCTGGACATCCAGGTGGAATAGAGGCGTGACATTTGAATCTGTCATTTAAGAGGTATTACATGCTCAACTGTAACATCAATAAGTCATTACCCTATTGATTTAAATAAATTAGTGCAATTACTCTGAACAAATGAGAACGTCTTTCTATAAGACACTGGTTTAACTGCTTCTAGGATGAGTGTTCAGGAGTTTGTGAAAATAATGAAAATTCAGGCAGGCGATCATATATATATGTATGTGTGTATATATATATATATGTATGTGTGTGTGTGTGTGTGTGTGTATATATATATATATATATATATATATATACACATACATATATATATACACACACACATACATACATATGTGTGTGTGTGTGTGTGTGTGTGTGTGTTCCTCTCCACCAGCAGAAAGCTGGAAAGTTTACTTCCATATCCATATGTGATGCGAGTCTCAGCACACTGTCATTCTGCTGCCCCCTTTACTGCCCAATCCACTGTGGTCATAAACCTCCATCTCCCAATTTACTTTCCCTTTATGAGCCATTACCGTCTCACGTTATCTGCCAAAAAAAAAAAAAGTTCCAGTGGCTGCACTCGCTATATCTTTTGTGTGCTCTCCAATATCTGGCTCAAATCAAATATCTGCCTTTCTGCATGCCTGCCCACTCACCCAGTCTCTCTCATCTCCCTCTCCCATTCCCCGTTGGATATGTAAAGAGAGGTATATTCTGGGGCGCCATCTCCTTGTAAAACACTGAGCGCGCAGTGCTTTCCTGTCTGTATTGTGCGTTTGTATTTCCTGAGAGTCGCGGAGAGGACACGACATGTGGAGGGGAAGATACAGAGAAATAAACACACAGAATAAGGTCTTAAGTCGCCTGTAGATCTCACATGGGGAATGTGTTTGCTTAAATTGTTGTTTTTTTTTCCTTCCCGGGGCCCTCGCCTCCCTCCTCCGTCACGTCGCCTTTACTTTTGTGCGATGTTTTGTGCTGTGCGGCGAGACTGTGAATGGCGAGGTTATTCAATCTGAACTGCGCTGAAAGGAACCTCACCGCGTGGACCCTTCATGTGGATGTAGCAGAGGTTATCTTGAAAGTACAGGACAACAAAAGGAGCCTCTCACCTCTGTCTCCACTCTGCGAGCCCTGGCATCCAATTCTGCCCACGCTCAGCCAGCGCCCACCTTAACTCCATCACTTATTGCTTTTTTTGTGTGTGTATTCTCTAGCTTTGTTTGCTTTGTTGGTCCATCTTTCGTGTTTAGTGTAACTGCCTATGCAGTGGCTCGGATCACGGCTGCAGTGACACGTACATTGATTTAATTATAATAAACAGGTACAGGAGCTTGCCAGCGACTAATCTTAATCAGCTTGATTAATGATGTTTGTGTAGCCGGAGTCTGAGTGGGTCTCTCTTTGTCCCTGTGTACATGTGTTTCGCTTACAATAAGTGTTGTGTATCAAATATCGGTACCCTCTGACTGAGTGCACATGGCCAGAGCTCCTCCCTAATCGCTACACAATCTGTGTGCATCACTGGTCTCTGAAAACAATCAATGTATCATCATTAGTTCTTATGGTAATTATGCACGTTCCCCACTGTTGTTGCGTTGCTGCCTAAGTCCTCCAGTCATTGTAACACAAGGGTCCATGTCAAATACTTTTTAGCAGACTCACCCTCTGGTACTACAGTGCTGCATGGGTTTAGGACTCATTTATATATGCCAGCCACAGCGCTTCACTTTATTACTCATCTACTTATGTAAATGAAACATAATTGCAGCACGAGTGGAATGAACTGTTTATTCCATCAGTTTCTCTGTGGCGTTCAGTGCTCATCGCTAACCCTTGATGTTTGTTGCGTTCATTTCGGACTCTTTATTACTTTGAAACAGCGAGTCACTGGAACCAGCAGTTGCTTAACAGGATTAAAAAAAAAATTAGCTTGCATGATCAACACGAGATGTCAAACAGGGACGATTTCCATTTGTTAGCAGCGGTTGATTGTTGTGGTTGCACAGAACATATTCATGCACAGCTGAGCCAGTAGTTTGATGGCCCACTGATGGAAACAACACCCCACTACACTAACTTAACTTTGTAATTGGAAGGTTTATAATGAAAATGTGGCAGCAGAATATATACAATGAATTTGAACGTCTTGGACTCCATATAATATCTTCCTCCATCCGGTGAGCTGTTTTCCCACCCTGCTCCTGCTCTGCTCAGGTTTTGGGGCTTTTTGTCGAAACATAACTATCGATCCCGTTTTTTCTCACAGCGGCACTCGTGTTGCATGAGTAGAGAGTGCGATGCTCTCACCCTGATGAGTCAGACTGTTCAGAGAGGTACACAGCTCCCTTTATGTTTAGTTATAAAAAAGTGAAATAGTCAGTTTCATCATCATTAATTATATAACTATAATCAATTTGTTGACACTATGTTCATGCCCACATGTATGTGCTGGGAACAAGTAAACACCCCTCTCTGCATTGCTGAACTGCTGCACACGTGATTGCTATGCTCAGCAATCTGCATATATCTGTGCTGTTTCTGTGCAGCACGTCTGTGCGGCGCTGGAATCACCCTCCTAGGGAAGTTAATGGAGGAAGAAAGTCAAACAGAGGACGACACATTCGGTCTCCCTCTCCCTCTCTTGTCCTACACACTGATAAGGAGATGCTGTATGCCAGGCTAATATAAGCCCTGAAGACATACTCACCATTTCCCCCGAATGTTCCACCTATTAGTTATTAATAGAGGAGCTCTGCGCACTGAAAGTGAGCTAGTGAGCCCTGGGATTGGCTGCTGTGTCCCAGCCCGAGCTGTGTTTTCACTTTGCGAACCGTGGAGAGCAGATGAAAACCCTGATCCCAATTGGTGCAGCCTTTTCAAAAAAAAACAAAACAAAAAAAACCCCACTTAAAGTCAAGTATTCATCTCTGTCTTGTCTGGAAACGTTACGTTATGAATACTTTATGTGTATGGTACATGCACACCCTCTCCTTCCAACCAGCACCAGCGCTCCTCTTAGTGCTGCATCAGTGTACAGTATTGTGAATGACGGTTAATCTTGGATCGCAGAGGATCTCCATATCTCTCTGCCACCCCCTGCCCCACCCCCCTCGCCATCGCCTCCGCCGCCTTCGCTTATCTGCAGCACTCACACCTGTGGCAGGCTGGCTGCTCTGTGCAACTCTTGCCACAGGCCCCAGACAGGAATGGTTGCAGATAACCTTTAAATCCAAGGAAAAAAAAAAAAAAAAAGATGGTGGAGACAGAGTACGAGGGAGAAAGCTCTCCTTTTTCTGCCAGGGACTCTGGGGCCCGCTGGCATGTGGCCGGGCTGGGGACATGCCCAGGCTTAGCTTCATCCCTGAGAAATGGGCTGAGGGCCAGCCCAGTAGTTTGACCCAGCAGTGAAGGAAGGGCCAGAAAATAAAGTGGTTAAACTTTGTCTTTTGAATTTTAGTCGCAGTAGGGTTGTGTTAGCAATGACAAGCTTATGCGTCATGAAATGAAAGGTTGGTTGTGAAGATGTTCAGAGGGTTCAGTGTGTGTTTGTGTCTCTCTTGGCCTTTGTTTGACACCGCGTGTCCCCTGGTTCCATGTGCACGGCTTGACCATTAGTTTCAAGTGACAGCAAAAAAGAGAGACGAGGGAAGATGTGATAGACAGAGTGCAAGACGAGAGGAAAATGAGAGTTAAGGAAAGTGTCTGCAGCCTCTTGATTGAGAGTTACTTGGCTTTCGCCGTCGGTGGTGGAGGCAGACCATCATACATTTTGGAAGAAGGGGTTGCTGTGACGACAGCTCCAGGGTGCGATGTTCAATAGAAACAACAGCCCAGTGTGCTTGCTTCCTCCGACTCACAATTCCGCATCATTACTCATCCGTCTCAGCGTGTGCGTGTCAGCCCCACCACCTCCGAACTCCGCACACACACCCAAAAAAATGCGGATACTCGTGAAATTTCAACCCGTGATTTATCTTTGCCCTCCAGAAACATCTACGCACTGCCGCTGTTATTTAACTCGAACGAGCCAAAACTACGGGGAAACGTGAAGGACGTAGTCATATGTTAATACTGATATGGTAGTAATATATTCTGTCAAGGTTCAGTGAGTCATTCTTGTACTAAAATGTCTTTGTAAGCAGCTAAACGGACCATGGATACAGTAGACATGGCCGAAGCCCACAGCGTGCCACAGGCTTCAACATGCTGTTCTCTCAGTGGAGGCTGCGTGCCAGCACAACGCTACAAATATTGATTCATTACAAGTAAATCAAGCAAATGGCATTCCCCTCATGTCTGATATCATATGGTGCTTTTTGCAGTTGTCCCTTTAATTATTATTTTCTCTGATCGTAATTAAAAAGCCATCTCAGATTGGCTCCTTAAATATAATCACTGTATGTTATTAAGAACCAGCACTCAGATTAGTGTCATGTTCATCACACGCATGCAGGGCTGTGCAGCAAGCGTCGCTGCACATTTACCATATGCAACCATAGTAATCCTCTCTCTTTAGACTGGCACTGTAAATGCTACTTAATCAAAACAAATGCCCCCGTTTATATTTCTCCATCAAAAACTAATTGCTATTATCCAGAACACTTGAAGTGCTAAGTAGACTCCTTCAGGACCGGTGTTTCTTTACACCGAGGTTTACAGGTGCTTTAACACAGCTATGACAGCTAATGCTTGCTCATTAGTATTGGAGTGTCAATACAGGAGGGTCTGTGTGTGTGTGTGTGTGTGTGTGTGTGTGTGTGTGTGTGTCAAAACTGCGGAAAGGATTTGGTGAGAAACCAAACGGCAACCTCAGTCATGTAGCATCAATGAGCACGGTGAAGTGAGGCCACCAGGTGATTGTGAGCAACTAATGAGGTCTGCTGTGGAATATTGTAGCAAACTTAGCAAGTTCCTGCCAGGGGCTCAGCGTGCTGCCACCTCCTGCTGAGAGACGGATGAAAGAATCGGCAGGGAGAGTGAAGATGGCAGCACAGTCTTTGTATACAGGTCCTAATGAATAGAAAACTCCAGCAGAATGAATGGCAGATGATAGGAGCACCCAGGAGTGACAACATATGCATGACGGAGCGCATGTGTAGATGTATAATAGAACACGAATCCATGTTTTATACCTCACCTTCAATTCAAGGCAAACCTTCATTTAACAATTAAAGAACAGCAGTTATAAAACTTTCAGGGAGTGGGCGTCGTACTGACACATCGTTATGCAATGTAGCCTTTTGGCATGTAGCGTGTGTAAATTTTTCTAACCTTGATTTCCGGAATAAAGAACCTTGTTTGAAAAAAAAAAAACTTTTACAATAGATCGAGTCCTTACTGAGGTACTATGTGAGATTTGATTAACATAAAATGTAACCTTCATTCTTTGTGTGCCGGAAAATGGGTTCTGTATTGTGGTAGTTGAAGCTGTGTCCAAGGATCATTGGGCAAAATACGACTCTGAATTCCAACCTGTGTTAATGTGGCTATGTGTGAATGTGACATGTACTTTGGTTGTTGAGATGAAAAAAGTAATGCTTAGTGTATATTAAGCAGTTGATCAGAACCTCTTGGTTCCTTGGATGAACTCTGGACATCACGCAGTCTGATTATATCAAGCGGGCAACATTTTCTTGGCCATACCAGCCTTGCTGAGAGGAACCTGGTAGGAGGCAAATTGAGATTGTTTGAAACTGGTGAGATTTGTACATTTCTAAACAAAGGTCAAGGTGTCTTTAGTCCATTACGAACACATTGCCCCTTTGGTCCTAAAAGAAACACACAATCTTGGTAGATTAACCTGGACTACCTGGCTTCAGTTCAGGGGGTCCAGTGGCAGCAACAGTGCTATCTTCAGACACTACAGATAAAAGAGAATCCTATCAATGGACTCAGCTGACAACAGCCCGTGAGAGAGTCCTGGAGAGCACAGCAGGAGTTACTTGTTGCACAGACAGACAGCTGGTGTGGATCAAAATGATGATTCAGGGAATACCACAGGGGAGTGCATGTCCTTTCGTGAAAATAGATCCACTCTGCTCCCATAATCCAAGCCCAGATCTGACTGAGACATCACTCATTTGGTGGCATTCTGCGGTTGGACATGATGCCATCCGAGACTCAAGAGCTTGAATCCCCAAATGTATTTGACCAGATTTATCCACCAAGAAACAACAAAATTGGAAGCCGTAACCAACGCAGCCCGTTGTCTTTAGCCTGCAGAATCATACAGTCATGGGGTTGAACTGTGATGGAGAATGGGACAGCAGCAGAGGGAGGCTTTGTGTCAAAGTAGAACATGTGACATGAGGCTTATTTTAACGCAAGGAGGAGACAGCATTTGTGGAATTGGGTCGATGTTCGGCAAGGTTAAATATCTAGAAGAGCTAATTCACAGATGAATAACTGGCCAGTCACCAACTCATTTATTTCATATCCAGTCTTGTTTATCCGTTGCTGTTTTGTCTCAGATGCTCTTGTTTTTCACACAACTACTCAATTTCCTGGCAATACACATACAATGGGGATGAGGAAATACTGTGCCAAAACAATATGAATCCTCACAGGATTAATTTGCGGCTGATCATGTCTCTAGCTTGGCACGTGGTCGCATAATTATCCAACTTCTAAATAAACAGCAAACATAATTGACTTTGCCGACTTGGCAGGAGAAGAATGTATTGGATCGCGCTTTGCATGTACAGGCCACATTGTTTGAAAGAGCACAGTGAGAGTAGTAAAACAGTCGGCAACAACCACAAATAAACCTCCAAACAGACGGTGGTTGTCAAATCGTAGTGGCTGATGTTAATGGACACTCCGGTTGCTACTGAGCCGGTTGGTTAATATTAATGAATGGCGCATTGCTATACAAAAGGCCATATTTATTCTCATATTTGCTCAGTGAACCAGGCCACTGCAGACGAGCCTCCATCAATATCACTTTGCCGCACCCGCAGGGTTTCACTCTCTTCTTATTGGATGTTAACGATGTCTACACCTGTGCCTGTGGCGGCAGGCCCCCGGTTTGGACCGCGGCCATCACTCATGATGGTGCTGGCCCACAGGCCAGGACGCAACTGGCAGGCCAAACCAGCCGGCATCTGTTGGGGGTCAGTGGGGCCATCCCTCTGAAGAGTCCGGATGCCTGCAGCGATTTATTACTGGACACAAGTCGTTTCTTTTGCGCCACATCTCCCCCTCCAACCTAGAACTCTATTCTCGAGGCTGAGTGCAGGCTTAATCAGAGTTGACATGCTGAGTGTCCTTGGGCGTAGTTATTGCGGGTGTGTTTGTGCAGGTCGCTGTGGCAGTGTGACGGCAGTGGTAGACATTCTGTGTTACAAGCACTTGTGTTTGGATATAGCAACAAACATGCAAGTTGCTTGATTAAGTTTAGCAATGACAGGAAGGTTATTGCATCATGCAAATGAGTCTGTTTTTAGGTCTGTGTTGTGTTTGCGGATTGCCCATATATACAGTATGGAAACATGTACGCATGTAAATGCCTTTACATCTGCAAGCCAAATTGATATAAATGTATGCACTTCATTGATGGCTGAGCTCTGCCTCGCTTTTTTCCTCCCCTACTACCTCAGTGTGAGAGACTCTCACACTGCACCAAGAAAAACACTTCTGGGACATCTTCTAACATCTGCCCGCCTTGCTTCCACTTTTCCGGTAGAACTCTAGAACTTTATGTTTTTTTGTGTCTTTTTTCTCCATACTACGACTCTGACTCCACTGTTTTGAATAGAATCGAATCCATAAATTATGTTATATTGTCAACAATTAAAAAAAAAAACAATCTATCACGCCATAGTTACTAAAAGGTGCTTCATAATCTTGGGGTTCAGAGGTGTTTTGATCTCTTTTTGTATGACTTGCTTTACAGGAGGAGCAGGAGCTTCCTCTGGCATTAAATCAAGTGCGTCGAATGTGGGCACTGGATTCTGACAAGGGTACGTCCCTTGTCACCTCTCACGTTTGGCTAATTTTATGCACAGGTTGTCAAAATGCTCTTGAGGCCTGGATACTGTCCAGTTGGATGACATTAAGGTGACATCTCTGTTCTTTGCTGATGATATTGTCAATCTGGCTCTGTCCTGTGGTCACCTACAATGTGCAGTGGGGCGGTCTACATTTTGGTGTGATGCACTCTCAGTGTGATTGTTATTCTACGACTGTAATTTTCTCACCCTGAGAAAAAGTAGCCTAGTGCAGATCAGAAGGAACAAGCTGATCAGACAAGTGTGTTTTATTCAAATTAATATTGCTAGTAAATGTGTTTTATGTTTCTTTACGTTTCGTTAATGTTCATCACATAGAATTACTTTTAGCCTGAGCTGGTTGTGTTCCAAAATTTAAACTGTTGATTAAAGCGGTACCACATTGGCAGGTATGTTATCAGAAAGAAATCGTTTGCTATATGCATGGCACGTACCGCCCCGGCTTTTGCTCAAGCTTTTGCATTTCAAATGGTACCATTCTCATCTATCTTTTTCTGAGATGCTACTTGAAAGACTTGTGTTTTATTTCATCTTCACAAAACTTTGAAATATCTCTTCACCTTTTTTTTCAGAGCTTGCAATTTACATTAATTTGCAGACTTCATAAATCCTTATCCATGACCTTATCTGTTTGACTCTTTGATTTGATGTCTTTTTTTGCATGGCTTCCTTGTTTTTGCTGCCAACGTCTACAGATGTTCTTATCTCATTTGTTTCTCCCCTCCCTATTAAGGTCTGTCAATGTTACATATTTCCTCCTCTGTGCCGCTTTTGCTTCAGACTTGCACTGTTTTGCTGATGTTGCATGTGTTTCTTGCTGTAATGGGGCATAGCTATCAGCACAGCTTGATCACTCTCATCTGTTGTTTTCTTACCAATGTATCCGTAACAAACTACACTGAGTGCTGCATTGGAGAATATAGATAACGACTCCCTTGCTTTTGCTTAAAATATTGAGTTTCTCAAATTAGATACGCATTTAACTTCGTCTCTAACTACTTTGTCTCCCTTCATCCTTTCTATCATTCCAAATTTAACATGAAGGGGGTGAGGGTAGTAGCAAACCGTCTCAATAGCCTTTTCTTGAATTTAGTGTCCGTTTTTGTTTGGTGCGACATCAGTGATAGTGTGTTGGACCTAATAAGCACAGTTGGCTTGTGTGTACTCGATCACAACATATTTGTGGGTGCAGGAAAGTTCACAGAAAACATTGCATACAGTTTCAAATTTTACTTCCTATGGACCTTAGTGGGCCGTGGTAGGTATAACAAGTGGTGGCTTCCATACTTCCTTCATTAATACAGATCAGCATACACTGGAAGGTCACTCCACTTAAGTGCATTGGTCACTAAGTCTAGGTTGTAAGGTGGGAGGGAAGAAGGTAGGCAGATGGAGAGGCAGTCACTAAGGGGTAGAGACAGCTAAGTGGGTGGCTGACTCTGAGATTCTGCCACCACAGGCGCCTGGTTGTTAGTTACATGTTCTCGCAGTAATGAGGCAGCCAAAACCTCGGTGTCCATTCAAGGCCACAATTAACATGTATGAGCATGCTGGTCCTGAGGAGATGTGTCAAACCGGAGGTTGCTAATTGGCGCTGTGGCATAATAGAACAGTGTCCTGCAAGAGAATGGAGAAACACACACTGAGTGACGATGACAAAAATCCACAATTACATGTCTATTACATCCCTTTTTCGGATTTTAACATCTATGTATAGGACGTATAGGAGAATCTTGATGTAGATGTTGGGGACATTGTGTATTTATGTGTCGTGCATGTGAATGCAGACTTGTAGCTTTATGTGTACCCCACAGTGTGTTGTATTTTTTACTTTTGTTGTACTTGTATACATGCCTGTACCAGCTCAGGGAGACTCTGTCACCCACCTCCACCTCATGTTTACAGCACTGGGTGATTCTCCGTTAATTAGAAAGTGTGTATCAGCAAGATTAATGCTGCTGATGAATAAGTTAAGCTGATGACTCACAAGGGACAAAACATGGGATTACGTGGGACTTGAACTAGACCCCGGAGATAAATGGGTGTTATTAGTGCGAGAATCTAAAATATGCTGGCAATAACAAAAAAGGACAGATCTTTTTCAACTTTTTTGTGGGGGTGGGGCTACTGAGTGTGCCAAGACAAAAGAACAAGAATGGAAATATGGAAATGTCAACAACTATGTATGCAAATCAGCAGCCATTGCTTACCCCACCTTTAAACTCACAGAGAGGGGCTTTGTGTTCATTCTGGGTGTTTGCTTTTTTTTTTCCTGCTAAAGTAATCAGGTTGTGTGTTTCACAGCAGATGGAAAGGTTGGCTTTCAGAGCAGGGCACTGCAGAGCATCTCAGACTGTTTGCTGTAAACATGCCTGACTCTCAGACTTTTGCACCATTGTTTATGCTTTTGTCAGATGGAATTTTATTCTCAGCTATGCCAGTGGGCCAGACTTGCACATAACTAGCTCATACAGGAGAGTTTTATTGACAAGGCGGCAGTGGTGCTAAATAAGATGTCGGTGCATACAGATCGTGCCGAGCAGTTATTTGTGTGTGTCTGTGTGTAAATGTTTCAAGCAAAGGCAGGCGTTGCATTTCAGTTTGTTTTACTAAGGAAAAAAACGTACCCTGCAAGATGTGCATTTTTTGGATATGTTGTTTTATTCCCTATTGTGCCCCTTGCTAGTTTTCTTGTTCTCATCTGCATTTATCTGATCCTTACTCTCTTTCCCCCTCCTGTTCTCTCCTGAAGCAGAGTGACCTGTCCCCCGCCGCCGTGTCTCTGTGGACGTTTTATACAGATAGTTCAGAAAAAGTTTAGCATGCCTTAAAGGGATCATTATCAAACAGTAAAACTCCCACACAGCTCTTACTGGGTAATTACATTCCCCCCATCTCTCCACTTTTTTCCCCCCTGAAATGAAACCATCAGTCTCTAAAGCTTTTACAGTCCACGGTTCTTCAGCATTGTGGCTCCACAGACTTCTGAATGAAAACTGAAGATTCATTCTGTTGGTTCTTAAAGCAACTACCCCTCGATCCGCCCACCCACACCGCTCTCGGTTGGTCCCACATTCACCCAAACAGCAGAGCAGTCCATTTGCATTCTGGGCAATTACATTCAATTTGTAAACTGGCGCTGAACTTTAGTAGAATTAGATTTTCGCTAACAGGCGTAATGACATTTAATGGAGCATGATTTATTCATTTCTCTTTCATCAGGTCAAGATATGCTGGGAATTGAATAATAGCGGATTTTTTTGTGAGTGGTATTTACCTTGCTATCAATGTTGTTTGAAGCCCTGTTCAAAGTGGCGTTACTGAGTATGCAACAATTATTCAATTATTGCAATAAGTCTAATTTGTAGTCATCTAATAATGGATTTGCAGGCCTTTAGGAAATGTCGATAAAAAATTCCCCATATGCATCTGCAGATTACTTTTACTTTCATTCTGCAGCCAAGATCCATGATGACTGGTCGTTACCGTTTGTGCTATTAGCATCTGTTTGTACTCGTACTCAGTGTTATTGACTGCCCTCTCCTCGGAGCTTATTTTAGGAATCAATTTGGCCCATTTGGCACATGTGTGCATTTCCTTCAGGGACAATAGGTATTTGAATTTCTCTCTATTTGGATTCATTGTCTCTAAGGTTTCATCTTTCACACATTGTCCTGGCCCTCAATGAATTCATCAATTACTCTTGCGAAGACATCTGGCAGACTCAGCCGAGTCCACGTATATTAATCTCTACATCCTATTTCTGCTGCCTTATCACATTGGACCTGAGGAGGGAGAAAGGGAACGGACAAACAAACCAAAGCACTTTTGAAAGAAATAACAAAACAAAACAATACACTAGCACACTATCAAAATTGACAATACAGACAGAGTGGAATGAAGCAATGTATTTATAAGGATGGAAAATCTGTGCTTGGCAAAAAAAACAGTGCTATCCATCCAGGAAAGTCAGCACCCGGATACATTCAAATGTTACTGTCTGCATCTGTCTTCTAAATTGTGTGGTACAAATCAAATATATATATTAGAGATGAATAAGCCTCCATCACTCGAGTTGTGTCTGCATATTTCAGTTGGGTAAAGCAGCTTTATTTCTGAAACACTACATTGTCTCAGATTTGGGTTTTTTTTTTCTCCCAGAGGCATTACTGCACCCTCCTTCATTTTTTTCAGGTGTTCTTATTTAGGGAAATGATAGCACCTGGGGACACTCAGGCAGCGAGGGAGACAGACACAACAGGTGATTTTTTTCCCTCCCTCTTTCTTTCCCTCTATAGCTTTCATTCCCATTAAAACGAGTGCAGTTCTTCCCCCAAACATCATCACAGTGCCTGTCATTGTCAGCTGGGCGACAAAGAGGCATCAGGTTGTGTCTGCAGTTTGCGATCTCTGTTGTGCTTGTGTAACTGCACTTATCAGATCCCAGAGAAGTACATCTCAGTGGCAGTCCAAAGCACAAATTAATAGCAATCATAACAGGAAGTGTAGTCTGGAACAGTGGGAACTTTTCCGCATTGACTATTAAAACTTTTTTCAAACATGCTTTAATGCGAATGCATGTAGAAATTCAGACTTCTTGTGGGCATCTACACCTAATACATTTTCTTGCATCCATACTCCCTTGACTCCTTTACTTGATTTCCACGTTTTTCCTTCTTTCTGACTTGACACACACACATTTACATGCAAACTCATATATGAACCCGCTTCAGAGTTTCCCCCTGTAGCCCGTCATGCAGCAGTGCGGAACATTCATCTACATTGAGCAAGACAGTCTATCTGCACCGCCGTTCGTCCTTCCCCTCTTATGCTGCTCAGTGAACTTGCTGGGGCTTAATGCAGCTGAACAGACCCCTATGCTCATACCAATGAGCCACTGCAGGGCCCTCTGCCATCAACTTTTGATGTAGTTACCCCCAGTTATGCAGTGTTTCGGGCTGCGGATTGAGAGGCTTAAGGCGGCGTGATTGGCAGACCAATTTAAAGCCGCTCATTAAGTCCACGTCAGTGTGATTGGGACAGTTTGGCTTCTCTCCATTCTGTGGGATTCAGTCGACCTCTGTGGAGGGAATACTTGATCTAGGCTGACCTATTGTCTCACCACGTATGTCTAATTGTCTTGTCACAAATAGAGTTGTCGTCACGGGTAGATTTCTAACAACATTACTCTACACAGTACTCTCCTTTATCTATTTTCTCAGCACAATAACAATGACAACCTGGTGGCGTTAAAGGTAGTTTGGAAGGTGAATGAGACCCATAGCTTCTTCTAACAAGCATATAGCAGTTAGCTGTGTCCTGTCCTGTGTGACCATATCAGTGACCCACCCAGATTGAAAAGGTTGTTGTGCTTTTTGTACACACAAATTCAACAATATGAATGGAAAAGTGCCTTACAACTTCAAATCAGAACGGGTCGATGTGTACTAATGTGCATCAGCAAGCATCCGGTTTAGTACTGTGTTTCTGGATGATGTGGTTTGGTTTGGGGCAGTTGGGATATTCGCTGAGATCCTTTACCATTAATGCTTCTAAACAACTCTCTGGTTCTCTGAGTGTGCAGATGAAATTCAGGGGGTATATAATTTGAAAATGGAAGCTAATGTCCTGGGTCAGACTACAAATGACTCTGCAGATTCTCATCACCATGGCCAAGAACCACAAACCACAAACATCTGGCCTGATGAACCAATTCTGTACTCAAGATGCTCTTATAATTAATACATACAGGTGTGTACAAATTCCTAAATATGTTCCTGCACAGTTTGTACAATAGTCTAGATAGATGTATAGATAGATAAGGAATCAAAATGCAAAATCCTGCACCTATCCTTAAATTTAAAGTTTTCTTCCATCTCGGATACCCATGCATACCCAGATTCACAACTGATTCTGCCTCGCAGGCTGCCGCATTTATTCCTTTACATGCGTCAGCATAAGCAGCAGGAGGGAGTGGGAGAAAGACGAGGGAACGTGCAGAAGACAGTGAGTTAAAATGCACAGCTGCTGGAGAGCAGCAGGAGATAGAAGCTAACTGTGTAATAAAAACACCTGTAAAGGCTCCTAGCGACAGACAGAATAAGAAAATGATAGAAAGGCGTGAAGCTGGCGGAGCGAAGCAGAGAAGAAAGGAAGAAACAGAGGGGAGAAATGAAGGCCGGTATGAAAAAAAGGATTAGGATTGGGAAGGCGATGCAGGGGGCAGGGTCGGGTCAGAGGCTTTTGAGGGTGGAGTGGTGGTAATGTGGACTTAGCAGGTGATTTATAGGTAGGTGGCTGGGCGCTCACAGTTAAGATGCTATATTCCTTCCTCCCCTAATCTAGCTCCCAGCAGTCAGACACGTTTAAGGTAATGGGCACAGCTAGCTGTCCACAAGGCCACCGGCACTGGTTCAGCCAGCCGAGACCACTGCATACTGCTGGGCCACTGGGACAAGAAGAACACAATAAGAATAAGTTCTTATTGTGTTTTTTTAACTTTGAGATGTATTCTGAATTATGTAATGTATTATGTATTTCTGTAAGTTCTTTTTTAAAACCAAAAAATGCGAGGTGACCAAGGAGCATGGCTCAAGAAAGAGGGAACCGAGAATGTGGGTTTAGATGGAGATGATGAGACGATGGAGAGGGAGTGAAGGTGGATAGAGAATCAGGGTTGGAGGTGGGGTTCAGGATGGAAGAACAAGGTTGAGCGGAGATAAATGGTGTAAGCGAGAGATTTGCAGTCAGAGATGTATGCAGACTGCCAAGAGGATGTCAGGGGTCCTTCATTCAGCGTGGATCTGTTCACCTGATGGAAACGTTGGTTGGCAAAGGAGTCCCGCCGGTTTCATTTTCTTTTTCTTCCCCTTTTGTCCGTCTTGCTCTCTCGCTCTCTCTGTTTGTTTGATTTGCTTCCTGCCAGAAGGCCAGACAATATTCGAGATGGTTCCAGTGCTGATATGTGGATGCCAGCAGCCTCATAGAGAGTGTGTGAGGGAGAACGAGACAACGTTGTTGGCTGCCTGTCGGCCTTTCCTTGTGGCATGTGTGATTGCACCAGTGAGCCACTTCTGAGGAGATCTGGCATCTGGATGGTTACTTTATCCAAATATTGCTAGGGAGACTAGCCACACATATGGTTGCAACCACATGCATAGTGTACAAGCAGAACAATATGCACACATTTTGTAGTCCTTTTCATGACAGAAACTTTCCTAAAACTAAGTTGTTGTTTTTTTATATTCCTACGAACGCAGCATTTCTTGGTATTAAACAGGCTTTTGGTGACATTAATGAATCTGTAATTTAAGGCCCATAGTCAGAGATGAAGCTTGGTATTTCGATTATTTTGATTTCAAAAGGCCAGAACAATACAGCCGGCTGAATGTTATTTATTGCACAGCAGTGCTCATTATACAGATTCTCAAGTGAAAAATAACAGTCTTTTCTCTACAATGGCGCTGATACTAAATGTGTGCCTCTATTGTCTTCTTTATTATAATTTAACACAATTAACAACTCGAGATTTCGTTAACACAGGACGAATGTACACTCCATAAAAAAATCATTTACATATAAGACAAATTGTTGAGCTTAATCATTCATTCGTAAGTAAGATTCATAAGTTACAAACTGTGATTTTCATTTTAAAAATAGCATATGTGGTTACAAACTTAAGACTTTGTAGTTTGTACCATATTTCCAACATGTAGAGTATATTGCACAGTTTGCCTTACAGATATACTGGATGTAGAAGTCAACGTAGAATTAGTAATAGTAGAAGTTAGTAGTAGAGTAGTGGAAGTTTTTCTACCTTATTCAGTCCAAAAGTGTTTCTTTCACATTTTCCTGACTATTTTACAATAATGTGAGGAGAGAAAACCAAAATAATGAAATAAGATCTGATTAGTATCTGACCTTAGCCAAATTGCCAGCTAAGCTTTTCTTCTCTCTAGACTGAGTGTGGCTATGAAAACTGTAGAAAGGACACTTTCACTGTGTCTGCTGCCAAAAGCTGGCAGGGTTTTGAAGGGCTCCCTGCCTCTGTGTCATACATTATTTAAAGCACATCTCACTGAGTAATATCCCAGAGAGTCCCCTTATAAAGCTCTATGTCTTTACCTGTTACCAAAGTGGCAATTAGGAATTTGTTCAAACAATAATAGAGGTTAGAGTTGGGGTGAAGGTTTGGTGTTGCATACAGATTTGTACAAATTCGTTTTTGAACCCAAAAGAACTCTTCATTATTGCACACAACAACATTTACAATATTATCTCGTGGGAAACAGACCCACTATCCCTCTGGTTTATTGGTTATGGTTCGGACCTATTATTGACCTTGGGTTAGATCACAGATCAAACCACTAGAGTTCGTCAGTCGCAAACCGTTGCACAATCACAAAAGCCATTGCACCACAGGACCTGAGGCAATGTTCATTAAGTCAATCACTTCAGAGAGATTAAAGAAGTAGGATGGGAACTCTAGCACCACTGTGTCGCAGTGCTTTGGGGTTGGCAGCTGAAGTTATTGTTTTTGTCTGCCTGTGGCATTGCTTTTGACAGTTTCAAATCCCAGATGCAAGTCTTGAGTCCTAGAGTGGTATATCAACAAAATTAGTCGTAATACATTGTAGAAAAACACAAAACTGCAATCAAAACTTGGGATCAAGGTCGTTCCGGTCATATCTGTGTAAGTATGTCAAAAGTAACTGAACCTGCTGTTCAGTTCTAGTCCAGTTTTTTTTCCGAGTGGCCTCATCATCATCATCATCTTCTGACTTGTGGAGAGTTTGTGACATGTTGCTGTGATCACATGAGTCATCAAGGTCACATGGGGGCTCATGTGAGTCATTACATGATTGAAGGTGTGAATCGGTGTGAAATCACTTGAACTGATGGCACGACAGCAAACCAAGTTGCTGGAAAGTGGTGCTCGTCCCTCTTCTGTTTAGAAATGGTTCTTACTCTTAAACATCAGTGACTTCATGCTTTTCTTCTAAACAGCTTCTTTTTCTTCTTATTCCATCTAAGTTTGTGTACGCTGCCTTTTTACCTTTCTTCAGTGCATTACGTTTAAATTATAGCTGCTTTTCGTGAGCTGACTATGCATCTTTAAGGGTTAGGGTTATGGTTGGGTGTTGGGTGCCCTTCCAATTTTCATTTCTCCAACCTTGACTTCATTGTTCTGGCAAATGCACTGCCAACTCCAGCAGCTGCCAAGAAGCCCCATCCAAATGAAAAAAGAAAATCTGTTGTTTTTATAATATATAACTGTTAAGACCATCCCGACTTTTTTAAAAATCAGACATTCTAGTTCTGCATAACAAAATCCAACTCCCTCATGCTTTAGTTTCTTTTCAGACACAGTATATGTGCTGCAGCAGTCATGACATGTCACTATTCATTATCATGTCATTTGTACATTAATGCACCGTAATGGGAAAGCTATAAGCTCACCTCATGTACACCCATAGTGACAAGGGTTTAGTATTACTGACATAATTGAGGGAACACTAAAACCCTTTTATGTAGCCTATATTTAATGCATATGGGATACTTTGTGTCCTTGCACATCAAATGTAGATGCAGCTCATCTTGAGAGTCATCGGCGTTGACATTTGTTCTAACAAAGCTCCAAATAAATCTTCTTAAGCGTCAGCCATTGCCCACTATAATTGTCATTCAAATTTAAACATTATCTCAACTCAAAGGAAGGTTTGTAATTTCTTGAATAATGGTGCAGGTCTTCCACTAGGTCTATTGTTCCCATTAAATTGCCTCACAATTACTCTGTCAAGTAAGTGTCAGGCTGCTGGTTTCCCCATTAGCCTCATTTGTTGATATCTCCCAGCATGCTTTTTACCAACTCTTTCTAAATGAGCTCCTTTTAGATCTAATCCATTTCCCCACTATGATTTATTATCGGGGAAAAAATGATGAGAAAACGATGCTGTGAAAAGACTCGATGAACGTGATGAATCTTAAGATTTGTTTTTGTTAATACCGTTTAAAGGATTTAATGACAAGTGTGCACCCCACGGAGCAAATGCCAACAGACACGACAACAGCGACGCATTCGTTTTTATACCCAGACGAGTCGGCTGAGACGCTCTGTGCGTCTTATATTTTCTCGTTTCTCTGCTTCATTACCAGTCATTTTCAGCTGGTAAAGAGAGAGGCCCGCTGCAGATGGGTCTTCGTTTGATGCTGAGACACAAAACTTTTTTTTTCCTTGACATTCTTCATCTCAGGGAGTCAAGCCAAATAAAGGAGTAAGAGAAAGTGGGATAAGTTAAGGCATTTTTAATGGTAGCGTCGACTTTATGGTTAGTTTATGTCCCAAGGGCAATAAAACATTTTGAAGACAGTAAAATGTCCACACTAAGAAAACATATAGAGTAAGGAATGTAGCCTTTAAAATAGTAATAATACTGTGTAATGATGTGCTGGTACTTTTAACCAGTAAATATGCAGTTGGACATTCCAAATTTACATAATCATATATTTTCCACCCTCGCTAGCAAACACTGTCTTATTTTTAGCCCCAGCATCTCCCCTCATCCTCTTCTCCACAATTAAACGAGCAGGTAAAATGCATTTATGGTATAAACATATTTTTCTGGGTCATAGAAAAAAAAAGCGACGGCGGCCAATTAAGCAAGACATTATTTTAGGATTAATGTTTCTTCAGCATAAAACCGTTAACTGTGACCATAAAACGATGTCAGCGGAGAAATAGAGCGGCGTGGACTGCTAAGGCGCCGGCTGAGGTAATTCTCCACCTTTAGGAGAAGTAGTGCGTTTTAATTAATTTGATTAATCTCATTAATTTTTACCTTACAGCTCGATCTCTGCTGGCTGCAACCCTCAATCTGACATCAGCCTTATCAGGCATGTCATTAAGGAGATCAGTTTGGAGGGAAATAATTAATCATGCAGACCAGTACTGATAAAGATGTATTTTCTATTGCTCTCTATAAAAACAAAAAACAAAAAATACTCTCACAAAATATTAGACGGGCTCATTTTTTTAGTTTACAGCTCGGATAATCATAGATGCTCTCTCGGAGTTTTGCACCATGTCCTATTTTCAGACACACAATAAGTATTATTATTATCATCACAACCATGGCATCCTTCACAACCCAAGGGGCCCCCATTTTGTCACAGGTACACAGCACACATTCCATTACCTCCCCAGACGCTGGCACAAACACACTATCCGCGTTTCCCCCGTAGAGCGCGATGGCGGTGCGTTTGCCCGCCTGAGTGTAACCTAGCCGGCACACTATCTCTTGTCTCATCCGTTACACTCTGCTCCCATTCAATCAGAGTCCCACGCCTCAGAGGAGCCGCAGATAAAATTCTCATTATCTTAGAGCACAGAATTAAAGGGGCCGAGAGCGAGGGGGCACACACACACAATCACATACAAAGACGCGCACACATGTTCTCTCTCAAGAACGCAAGTCCCATACAAAGGCGTACAGTCGAGCTCTTCCACAGTTGTGCACACACACACACACACACACACACACACAGACACACACATGCACCGACAAATGCACCGAACAGCGACTTCTAACTCATGCTGAGACTTTTATCCTAATTTGTGCGCCAAGGGAGGGCTTTATTGCAGGAACAGTTTGATTCCATCTCAGTGCTCTCTTAAGGAAAGTCTGCTACAAATAGATTGTAACAAAGATCTCTGCAGCAGTGTACTTTCAAGCTGCTTGTGCATCTGTGTGTGTGTGTGTGTGTGTGTGTGTGTGTGTGTGTATTTGTGTGTATAACCATTATCCAAATTTGTGTTCACAGCAGTTTTCACTGTGACACTCTACTTTGCTGTGAGCAAGTAATTTTGTGCTCCTATCACCACCCATAAAACGATGTGGTTGTGTGTACGAATGTGTGTGTTTGTGTGTGTGTGTGAATGAAATCCAGCCAACATATTTTATTATTTTGTTCATTCTACTTTATGTGTGTCAGAGTATCCCGGGAAAGGGAAAGTTAGGGATTTGAGATACTGTGTGGGCGGATATCTCATGTCATGTCAGCGTTCATGAGACCAAATATCTGTATCACTGTCTTTGTCCCACGGCGCGAGCGTGAGCTCCGCGTGTGTGCAAGTGCATCGCCTATAGAGTGTGTGAGTGAACGTCGCCAGGGGAAATTTCTGCAGCACATGGAAACCCTATTGTTTATTCATGCTTTCTAAATTGAAGTGTGCATCCCTGTATTCTCCAGGCTGTGCTCTCCTGTGTATAGCAGACAGTGGAGACGGGAGTGAAAAAAGGCAGATGACGGGGAAGGTGGGCGTGCGCGTGTGTGCGTGTGTGCGTGTGTGTGCGTGTGTGAGGGGGAGCCCTCTTGAATCAGACTTCCTTTCTTAAAGGCCTGCTCAGTAACTGGTATTCAATAGTGAAGAAGATAATGAGGGTCATTTGTCCATATTAAATTCAGAGAACTTCTCTCTGCTCCAAATAAGAATCCAATCCAGGCTCCACCGCAGAGCTGCTGCTCCTTATTTCCGTATTCGCCCTCTGTAGCTGCAGGTATTGGATTGACACGTACCTCAATAGCAATCTGAGTTAGACTGTGCATCCGAGTGCCTCCTCTCATGACCCCTTATTCCACAATGCTACGTGGTATTGATTGTTTCCATTTACAGTCTCGCCAACGCCGTGCCTCTGTCCATTGTCATCTAATTCGTCAATAGTGTGTTCCGTGTTGCGCCGAGGCCTCCGTTTTCAAACTGAAATGTTCAATCAGCCGACGACGGCGCCTCGATCGTCAGTGGAGTCATCAGCAGTGGCGCTTTCAGAAGGTGTTGGGTGATGAAGATGTTCATCAGAATACCCTTAATATGATTAGGCGTATAAACATTGTTTGGTGACACAGAGGCAAACTTAGCTCAATCACTGTACAGAATGCTAATCAAGAGCTTATGATGAATGCCTTTTTTTTTAGCGCAGCTGACGTGTGAATAGCATAAATCAGTATCAGTGTAATTTAAAAGCTTTCACCGAGGGCTCTAAAATATTTGTGTCAGACGATGTATATTGAAGGCCCAGCAAGGACAAATGGCATCCTTTGGCACGGTAGCCTCGAACCCAACTTGCATCCGATCCCATCCCTCTATTCATTAAAACAGAAGTAGGTCACCGACAAAAATGGCCGCCTCTTGGCCACGCTCCCTGTCCCCCTTCCTGTCGACATATGTTGATCTCAGGCCTCGGCCAAAACGAGGGTCCTGAGTGATGGATTCAAACAAAGCAGCCTAGAGACAGACAGACAGACAGGCGGGCGGGGGATTTATTGCCCATATCCCATAGTCTCTTTTCAACATGCACTCGTCAGCCAATTTTCCTTTGCGCCGCGTTTAATTACCTGTCTTAATAAGATCCTTCTAAGAGTAGCGGGATGTCCTCACGAATGTCTACTTAAGAAGGGAGGGATAATTACTTAGACCTCAAGTTTGCAGAGATACCTTTCAAAAGTGTGTGTGTGTGTGTTGGGGGGGGGTGCTGAGTATGGCTTTTAATTAGACGAGTAATGCGGCCATTGTTTTGCTCAGAATTTCCAAGCCTTGTTTATTGAGAGCGAGCAAACATTGGTTTGTTTTGTGGTCGCGAGCGTACCTCTGCCCCCGTGAGCTGATCTCGTCTGTAATCGATGACCTAAATTCAGCAACTAGCTCGAAGAACCACGTTTCACCGGCCCTTCCATATTGTTTGTTTATTTCTATCGTTTTATCACTACACACACACACACACACACGCACACAATACAAACGATAAAGACTCATGTCAAGAACTGTACAGTTATTCGATGCAATCATATAGATTTTCATTCCTCACGCTCAATGTCACCGGTCAATTTGAGCTCATACTTTACCGGTAGTATAAACTGTCTGCATTCAAGCCACACTCTCTGATGTAGTAAGAGTCAAACTGTTGTCCATGTGGTCTGACACCCCCAAAGGGAAGTGCACGGCACAGCACCAGGGTGCTGGCAGCACAGAGGCAGCCTGTTGCCCTCGTCCTGACACTTCTGTTACTGTGATCAGATCGCTGACAGGTCCGACCTCTGTCTGACTGCCTGACTGTCTGACTCCCTGACTGTCTGCCCACCCACCTTTCACCTCACACTAACTTTGCCCTATTTCCGAGGCTACCACGTGAACATCCAGCGTTAGATTAATCAGTCAGAGACCCATCAGCTGACTGAGATGTTTCACTTTGAGCGTTCGGTCAACGGACAAAGCACTTCACTCCCCAGAGGTACTTGTGTGAGCGTGCGTCGCTTTGGCGTTGCACTTCAGAGTTAAATCTTTCTACAAGTGATCCTGTCTGCTCGGTGAAGATGTCTGCAACAGGTGCAGGTGGCAGTGTGAGGCTGACTGAGATGGAGGCAGCTGCCCAGAGAAAGGCTCAGAGATTACGTTATCGTCTGCCACAAAGGTGGAGGGTTTACAGCTCACATTACCTCTGCAGTTTGCTCAACATCTTTCCCAATATATTTTGGCCCCCCCAAAAAAAACTTTGTTGTGTAATTATGTCAAAGAAATTGGGTGGTTTGCTGAATCACAGCTCTGTTGTTGTTGCAAGTTCCACTGATTGTGTTTTGTAAAAAGAGAAAGAAACATATCTCTGAAAATTTGAATTGAACCATCAAAACGAATCTGATTGTCAAATTGTCATTTGTCGAGTACACTCCAACTTTGTTCATTTGAAATTGTACACTCGATCCTTCAGTTTTAACAAAGTGCCGGGGCGTGTAAAATTGGTGTTTATTCTCAACATAAAAACAGATGCAAAGAGAGGTCACAACATCGAAATCCTCAGGGCTGAGGATTTAGATGTTGGAACAAAACGTCTATGACCTGCAAAGATTTATTCTCACATTTAGTAATAAATAAAAAGAAATTCTCACAGTTGAAAAAAGGCATCTCATCCGCCTGTGCATATCCACCATCCCCTCTCTGCATATGCTCTGCAGTAACGCAGAGATTTAACGCAACCAGCCGGCCCTGCAGACAGGTGCCATGTTCCCCCTGCACCATAAATATGTATGACACTGTTGCCGCACTCAAATAATTTGCATAAAAGATGATGGTTGCATAATGTAAGCATGATTTGCAATGCATAGGGAGCATATGAAGGTTGCGTGCTTCATCTCGAGCTCTTTTCCTTGTTGCTCGGCTACCTCTTTCCCCTTCTCCTCTCTACTACCCCCGTGATGAATCAGACGGACGGGAGTTTCAGTCCTGGAAATGCGATGTTTTGGTTGCGTCTGCGTAAGTGTCACGACTCTATCTTGTCGAGTTGTGCAGCGTTGTCCACCAAAATCTGGAGGGAAGTGGTTTCTAAGTAAAGACGAGTAGAGAGGATCACTTTCAGTGTTCACTCGGGCTGCTGGCGGGACAGCTGGTAATTCACAATAAATTGAAGGCTGACGGAAAACAGCTGTCCTGCAGGGAATGGGTGGGGTGGGGGGGGCATGTATAGTCATATGTTTGTAAGTGTGCGTCTTCGGAGCTGAGCGAAAAGCTCCACTGGTCCTCTGGGAAAGCGCCTAATGTGCACCTAATGTAATCTGACTCTGCTGTATCAGGAGTGGATGCACGCTGAGGTGGAAGTGTGTGTGAGTGTCTCACTTTGCTGTGGTTTGATTTCTACTTTAGATGTATTGATTCTGTCAGTGCTCCAGAGGCAGGCCGAGGCTCGCATCGGATCACATCTCGGCTTTACAAAATAATTGCCTGTATGTGGAGCCGCTCCCCTACGGTGTCAGCAAACCCCGAGCCCACACATCCAAACACAGACGACCAGTACAGATGTCGACAATCTTGAAAAGCACTCAAACATACTGTCACAGTCGAAGAATATTGTGTGCAATTAAAATTAGAAGTTGTTATCTATAAAAATACAAACTTACATAACTATGGTATATAAGCACTTTTCAGATTCAGTGTAGTCTCACCATCGTATCACCTAGAGGTCAGAGGGCAGGGCCTGACACTACACCGCTACTGACTTGAGGTCAGTTGTAAAGTGCACTGCAGGTTTTAGAAAAGTCTGACTTGCTATTTGTTGAAATAAAGCATAACACAGTGGGTTCTTTTTATTCATTTATCATTATTTATCATTGTCAAAGTAAAAAAAAATATTAAATAGCATTTAATGTCAACAGCTTGAATCGTTTTTTAGTCGTCTCAAATACTGTGCAAACATTAAATTTTAGTTTACATATTTTTGCTTTTGTTTGCGAAAACTGTCAAAGAGCACATAAAAAGAGAAACGCCTGCTAGATGTTACATGCAGATTTATTGTGTGATATAATCATCTTTGTAACCCACATTCTAAAAGGTTTACACAGCAGTTAAATCTCTCATTTCCTAACTATATTAGTCTTAATTATCATATCATATGATAAATATTATAATGATGAGCATATATTAGAATACATACTCATCAGTGACATCAAAATGACCAAATTAACTTATTTAGAGTCATTAAGAGATCGGATGTCCCTCAGCTTTCTCTATAAGTGCATAGTATAGATGCAATTATACAACAATTAGTTCTGAACACACATTGCAGTTGGTTGAAAGACATGTCATTGACGCTTACACTCACAGTGTAACCCTGATAGTGACGACTTGAGTGGTATCACTCCCCTTAGTTTACACATAACTAATCGCATTACTCAGACTCGCCATGTGTTTTCGCTGTCAAAGAAACCAAGAAGCGTCTTTAGCGCTACCACCTCAGGGATAACAGTTATTTACATGATTCATTTTCCTGTTCTTCCTTCCAGTCACATCGCTCCTTTCCTGTAGTGGGAATTGTTAAAGGTTTGGAACAAATGCATGTTTGACAGGTAAGTTTGAAGGCTAAATGGATAAATGTTCCAGAAGAACATAACAAGAAGCGCATGACCGGCAAAGTGCCTTTGGGCGATGTTTTCGTCGAAAGCCATTGCGATAACGGATCTTAAAGAATAGGCCGTTCACTGTTTCTTGTTATTCAAAGACGTTGCATCGGCGAATGCTAACAATCTGAAAGAGTTGCTGCAGTGTGTTTCCAATAACAAAAAGCATTCTAGACTTTGTCTTCCTTCAGCGACCAGGGGTTCCTCCGCTCAGATCGTTCGTCAGTAAGAGAAGTCGTCAAATCATTGTCTTCATTTAGAACGAGGCCAGAAGGCTTTTTGTTGTTCTTTCTAGCAGCAGATGAACTCCCTGTGGGAAACTAATTTGGTGCTCACTCTGTATGTAGACGGTTTCCCACCAAGCTGTCTGTATGACTGGGTGTACAGTATTTTCTGTCTCGCTCCGTCTCTTTCCTCTTCACATGCTCCAGTGGGCCCCGCTCCGTCTTTTTCATTCTCCTGCTGCCTTTTTGTCTTCTTTTGCAACTGCGCTCGTCATGGGATTGTGAATCCTCTTCATCTTGCTCAGAATAAGTATTTTCAGAGCAATACTTACTATATCGATACAGTTTTTTTTACCCTTTGTCAAACTGCGGTCTTCATGTCTTACTTCGTATGTCTTATCCATTCTTTATGTCCCTCTTTATCATTCTGCTTCTTAATTTTTTCATCCTGCACTCGAGCCACCCGCCATCACTCGCCCCGTTCCTCACTTATTCAGTAAGCAGCTTGGGTTTTTAAACTCTAGGCTATGGCAATAGCGCACTGCCCATCTGTTACGACAGAGAGTTGCCATGAAATAGCCAACTTCTCAGCATTGCCATGTGATCCTCTTATATGCTGTGAGCATGGCACTCACCCATCTCCCTCTGGGACAAGTGGAAAAAAAAGTTCCTCTCCTCACCCTGCAAGGCAAAGAGAGACTGTCAGATTTAGACTGAGCAATAAGGAGATGGGCTTTCTCATCCTCTCAGGCTCATACTAGAGGGCGCAGCTCAAGGGGAGCAGGCAGTCAACAGTTATGGAATAACAAAATAGAAGCCCAGCACATCAGGTTGGGTCTTCCGTAGTAGATTATGGGTAAACAGGAAGTGTCCCTTTGCCACAGCAAACCAGTAACTGTAACTGAAACTATATTTCAGCACATTGCTAACAAAACATGTTGACCTACTCATTTGAGGCTCGACTGGAAAACAGAGAAGTTGTTCTTCTGTGCCAGTGCAACATGATTCCGAGTCGGATTTATGTCCTGCTGGATACAGTGCACACTTGATTCCCAGCTGGAATTTTGCACCATTTTGACGAGAAGATTGTTCTGCACCCACTCAGCTGACTTACTGTCGTTTGACTTGAGTGGGAACCTGGGAAGAGTGTGAATGGGCTTTGTGCCAGGAGCAGGGAACAGATGTAAAGTGAAAGAGATGACCATTAAACCAGCATGATGGGTAGATGAAAAGATACTTGACCATTTGTGGTATGATGAGTTCCAATAAGCGGACCAATTTTTTCATCACTTCAATCATGGAGTTATTCAGGAACCTAATTGAATGTAAGCTGTTTGTCCGGAGAATATATATAAACACATTCATTTAACTGTTGATTATGTTCAGAGGACATTATGTACAGTAATTGCGGGAGCTGGGTGACATGGAACCCTGGTAATTAGGCTCCGGCGAAAATTACACTTTGCTTTTGTTTATATCGCTGCAGTAGACAAATGTATGCATTTTGAATAATCTCTTTCAAGATGGTATTTACACAAAGTAAATAGTATCCCAGCACCATGCTTTGGTTGCCAATTGACATTTACATCTGTTTAAACTACATTGAATACTACAATTAGGCACATTGCAAATCTGCCCCGGAGATACAGTCTTCATCTGTTGGCTGCTCTATAATTTATAACACGTGCCTCGCTGTGAACTGCAGCTCCATCTGATGTGTAATCTATGGAGGATTGATGTCTGACAGCTGAAGTTGGGACAGAATACCTGTTCTGTCTAACCTCAGATGCCCGGTGGGAAATACGGAAGAAACATTTTGTAACTGCAAATAAAATTTGTTGGAACCTTAATCAAAATGTCAACTCGTTTCCCTCTGTCTGGCTCTCTGTCCTCCTGTCCCCGCCTCTGATTCTCTGCAATACAATGCACAGCAGTAAAATGGGGCATCCAGTAAGTTGTACTTTGAACATGCAATGGGGAAATTAGGTGCATTTTCACCCATTCCACCTATGAGTTCATTCATGGGTATAGAAACATGTTAGTACAGAACACGTAGCACACACATGCGGGACCAAAGTGGTGGGCCCGCATGGGTTTGATTCATCGACCTCTCGGTCCCAAGCTCATTTCTCTTGTCTCTTGGCCACCACTCCCGCCCAATGTCGCCAATGGGATTCTTTGCATTGTATAACACTGGGTTTTAAAGTGGAGACCATGCACCACTCAAGGGCAGTTGTTTGCTTAGAGTATTGTGCTAGGACATGAAATAAACATGATAGTCCTACGTCAGACTCACTGTACTAACCATGAGAAAATAAGCCCAGTGGACACATATTTCTGTTTTTATTCACACTTGAAGAGAAAAGAATACATAACTAGGGCTTTGGAATTTCTGACTGTGGACTTTCTGTGCCATTCCCCCCTGTGACATAATCTGCTTCTGATGAAATACAAAAGACTGGTTTGCTTTTACCCTTTTGTTTGCATTGTTCCAAAGCAAAGATGCTCTGTTGGACTGGCAACTTTGGGGATTTGGAGCATTGCCTCTGTAGCTTTGCTACTCACAAAGAAAGCAGCACCTTGAAGCTAGAACTCATATACCCAGCCCTCTGCCTTTGTAGACACATTGATATGTTAATCAATATTTGCCTTTGTTTTCTCCTACCTGTGCAGTTGTATGCTGATGCTCCGTTTGACTAATTTCCAAGGGGAAATCCTGGAAAGCATCCAGAGAAGCTGTCACAGTGTCCTCTTTTACTGTTCCCTTCGTTAAAGTTGGAGCTCTCTGTAGATATTTCCTGAAGAGTGTTAGTGTTAGTGAAGTTAGTGTTCTGAAAAGTTTCCAAGCTTGTCAATGGTTAGAAAAGTAGTTTGCATTGGAACAAATAAACGGGTTGACAGCTGCAGAGGCACCATAGATACAGGTACTGAGAGTTAGTTTAGATTTAGCTTCAGTGTGACATTGCTAATTGCTGTCTTTTACTATATTCTGTACAGATTCTACAAAGATTTTGTAAGACAAAGCAAAGTTGTTGCTCTTTGCCTGGTAGTTCACTTTCATCGTGCTTCATCATCTGAAGAAAAGAAAAATGCTTTCGAGTATAATCCATATGCACATTGCTGCTTAGCGTCTTTCAGCACAACCGCACATGAAAACTGTTTGTCGCAGGATTTTAGGAGCAAGATTTCCGATCTCAAGGGCCCTGTAATGCTTCCTGCCATATCTCTGTCTCAGCCCTTGTTGGCAAAGGGCTTGTGCTCCTAGCTTCAGACCACCTCGCGGTACAGCCGTAAACTCCACGGTTGCATGATCAGGCCAAAATCCAAGCACGCCATGTTTTAAGATGCCACTTACCCCGTGCCAATTGTCTGTCTTAGTCCCAAAGCTTCTGAAGTGCTGGGGAGCCAGTACAGTTCTCAATATGTCTCCTGATATCTCCTGGATAACTCCAGATATCCAGGTTTCTGTTTGCTGCCAAATTGGCCGAGTAAGTGCGACTTACTGTGTTGGTTTTATCTTCTAATAATACAAACAAAGATTACAGTCATTACACATTTTTTTTCTTCAGACAGCAGTACACAGTTAAGAACCAGGCAAATGTGGGCTTGCGTTGCTATGCATTTTTCGACCATTTATTTACATATAAATAGTTTTTGGTTCAGAAATAGTAATAATTGTGCTGACATGTGCTGTTGTGTCTTACTCTAACTATCTTATACCTTCTATCCTGTTGTGTTACTGTAGCGCAAAGGGGTAACTGACCATGACTTGTCTTACACGTGGGCCCTCTCACACTACAGTACCTCCTCTCTCCTTGTCTCTTCTAGTTTTCCAGTCTTGCTACCCAGGCATGTCTGACACGCTTGGGTAGCTACTTGTGTCTCCATGGGGTGGTCCATCAGCCTGCATTGCCGAGCTCTGAACTGGGCATCAGTGCCTCGATTCCTGTCTAGGAGGGTTCAGTTATCATCTGTAAGCACATCAGACCCAGAGCCATAAGCTCAGTGAAAAGAAATAACTGAATGTAGCAGGTTTAGTTACGTAGACATAGAGTTTGTTGAGTGGATTTATATGGCGAATGGTATTTAGTGCTATTTTTACATTTATTTGTCTTTTAACAACATAAGTTCTCCAAATCAAACAGATTTTAACTCGCTGTGCTTTTTAATATTTCATCATTGCCAGAATGTTTAACACAATGCAAACACCCTGAGAGAGAGAGGACAATGTTTTACGACCCTCAAACTTCAGCGTGGTTTGTAATTTATTTTCTGTCGGTGCCGGTCCTATTTTGCGATGACCCATTTTCCCAATAAATCATTCAAAGCGCTGAACGGAAACACACACACAGACACACACACACACACATCATCCAGGTGAAATATGTTCTCCAAAAAATGTGCTACCAAACCGATCCAGATAAGTCCTACTTGGCTTGATTATTTTAATAGAAGCTACCAATCGAGTGGGTTGCAATTCATCTGCTCTCGGCCCGGAGCTAAAACCCAACAGGTTTGCCAATACCTATAACCCTGCAGTATTCAATCAGCACAGTGTAGGTGGACATTACAAATAGGCAATGTAGCAGAAAGGTCTTAATCAACATCTGCCCTTCCTCAGACCTTGTCTGGTACCCTGTACTGTTCCCACTGTGCTCATACCCCCCTGCTGTGCCCAGCTCCCCTTGACCCATTAAATCCACAGGGGCAGCACTAGCACAGATTTGAAGGACTCTTGAATGTCTTTCACATTATTTGGCTGTGTGAAGCTGACCTGAATTTCATATGATTTGCACTTCCAGCAGAGTCAGATTTTTATCAGAAAGAGGCATCATGTATCTCCTTGCATTTACGTAAACAAATGCATTGATTTTTTTTTAATGAAGTAGTTAATTTGGACAAATCAAAAAAAATTATTATTATTACTTTTTCCGAAATGTATTGTATCTGAGATTATCTCAAACTCACCCGTATGTTATAAGTTAGTATCCCCTGATTGATTCCTGTATAGCTGTGTGTTCTGGTAAAACATTTAACACAGACCATAAAATCCATTCGTATTTACATGATTTCAGCGAACATCTCTGTCATTTTGATTACACCACCACATGCCATTACTCTCTGCCCATTAACAAAACAAATCACTTTCAAACATTGGAAATGGTCCAATAAAAGAAAGCGCTCCTTGCTGCTTTCTCTCCTCCTGCCATCCTGAAAAATTATATTTCATGCATGATAAGCTCCAGCAAATGGCATTATGTTTGTATATCATCTGTTTCTGGCGTGTGCTCAGATCATAATGACGGATAGCTCCTTAGAAATGCCAGGCACTCTCCACTCGTCTTTTCTCCAGGCTAAGGGATTTTCCAAACAGATTCATCTGCGGGTGTCAGTCCGTTGGCATTGATTGGGCCTAACGGGCTTTAACATTGCGATAGAAGTTTGTTTGGTAAAATTGCAAATCAGGGCTGACGGTTATGTTTGCGTTTTGTTTTTGAAGTCGTTTCTCTGGGGGAAATGAAAACAAGTCGAAATCACTGAGTGTGTAGTTTTCTCCTTTACATCATTCTGATATCGAAAAAACATTTGTTTGTCTGGAAATTCGATGGCAACTCGGCAACTTAGACGATATTTCCCATCCTCCAGGAACCTTGATAACAATAATGGCTTTAGCTGTCCAAGCTTAAAAATCTGTGCGTTGAAAATGCTTCTTCCTTTTAAAATTACCAGTGCACTCATCTCGCCTGACTTAAAGTGCAGAGCTCAGCTCAATTAAGGGTGCATCCCATTTACCACATTAACCACACAGCGTACCTCCCTGCTTATGAGAGGTCATTAAAACATTCACCTTCACAGGTGAATAAAGATTTGAAAGTCCGGTAAGGCTGCTGAAGGCTGGTCCCCGCAGACTCACTACTTACCGCACAGGTGCCCGGACAACACATTCAAAGCACTGTGACAATTATACTGGACTTGCTGCGATCAAACTCAGTCCAGTTCCCATTGGGAGGCTGTCCATTAGGCACACAGGTTGATCTCATTAATACTGCTGGGGTCAATGAAGCGTACTATTGGTGGCTTTAATGACTCGGCGTCTCATCTGCAGTGCAGTAAATGATGGCAGATCTGATTTAAAGGCACAGGCTGCACTGACACTGAAAAATGTCACAGTGCTCCGTCTCCTTCCGACATTCCTTCCCCATAATTCGCTCAAACACTGTGTTGCAACATATTTTTTATTCTTACTGCATTTTTTAAATTACGGCTAACACTGATGAATGCCCCCTCATCACCCCCCTTAAACATTTTTAGGATTAGGTGAGAATCTTTAGCTGATTCACACATTTGTGATGACTTACTGTGCCGGGTTTTCCCCTCGACAGGAAAGCTGGTGTGCATTCTCATTTTTCTTCACAACACCAAATTAAAATCGCCGGATAAAAAGCAGCTTTACAACTCTTCCGTCTACTGTGATATTAAAATTCTCAACATTGGCAGGATTGTGAATACTTATGTGCACTGATATACTCTAGTATTAGATCATGCATTAATACAGGAAGGTTCTTACTTCCTTCATCTGTTTGTGTGTGTGCATGCATCCTGCAGATATACCAGCCTGGCCTGTATAATCTGCGTTTGAGCCTACATGTGCTTAGTTCTGCCAGGTTGCGACACCAGGGAATCCATCATTCTTCTCTTATTTGTTTTGCATGCCTGGCTACCGACTAATCAATCACCCCTGCCTTTGAGGTGTAACCTTGGTACAATTGCAGCACCTCCCATGGGAGCCGTTAATTGATCTGATGATGATCAAAAGGAGATAGTGACAATGCTCTCTCCAAAGGTCAAAGACCATGACGTCTAACCATAAGTAGTTCCCAATAAACAGGAGCAGTTTTCCGTTTCCATTCTTATATTTGAAAAAAAAATTCAACACAGCTTGACCTCATAATTTATTAGCGGTATCAATCACTATTAAAAGGCTCGTATAATGTTTATCACACACAACGAATCCAGCAGTCTTGATAGACCTTTGTTGAATGAATCACATAGAGTGCCAAAGTCTTTATTATGTGCACATGCACGGCGATGGCATACTAGGGTTTAGTATGGTTATGGCAAATCAATAATAGTTTGGGTGAGGCATCATTAAATTATTCTAAAACGGAGGCATATGAAGGTTTTGCCATCTGACGATTTGGACTGGGTATAGAAAAATAGACTAATTGATAAAACATTACCTTCAACCAATTAATTCTGAATAGTTTTAATAAACTATGTCATCAAACTGTGTTTTTACACAGAAGCTTAAAAAAAAGGAGAAATTAGACTTTTTTTTCTCATGGCTCATCCTATTCTTCTCAGAGCTCTCACTGCTCACAGTTTGGATTCCTGTCCAATGGGCCTGACAAGCTCTGAAAAGACACTCGGCTAATCTCTCCGCGAGTGTCAACTCCCTCCTCTGTTCTCCGTCTGAAACGGTGCTGTTTATCTGACCAAAGCCCTCCACAGTGTCATCTGCACTGTGGGGTGCTTATCGACCATGAGATAATTCAGAACGCCCCTCAGCCAGCATCTTGTTCATTAAAAGTTTCCTCCGACTCCTCTTCAAAAGTGCATCCATCTGTCTGGTTGAAGGGACGATGGAGGGGAATGGGAGAGGAGATGTGTGTATGTGGTGTATGCATCTGTGTGTGTGTGTGTGGGGGGGGGGGGGCGGTATGTGGACGTTATCTCTCTATCCGAGTCATTGTGTTGTTCCCTTTGATTTGATTCCCTTTGACTTTCCTCCTCTCGTCCTGTTTGGATCTTTGATGGATTAAGTCCGGGCCCTTGATTTCAGATTTGGTGGGTCATTATTTGATTGGCTTTGTTAACTCAAGTAACGATGGTGGATGATAAAAGGTTGTCACTGACCTACATAGCTACTGATACGATGTGGTAGACCTGACTAGTTTTTCATAGATTTCACTCAGACCCAGTGGGTCACATTGGGTGGAACTGATGTGAACCAAACATCTGCCCTGACTATAACAGGAACCTCCACCCATTGACACAGTAAATGTTGAAAGTTTTGTTTTCCTTACGACCTGGAATCGCTTCGGAATGCCAATACCACACCAATATTTGTGGACAACAATACAGCAAACACAGACTGAACGGCGTCCAAGTTGACAGTACTTCAAACCACCACTTCAGATTAGCTCTGAGGCATACTCGAGGCAGAAATAAGCACAGACAGGAGCTGAGAGATTTATGCTTTTCATGTGGCCATGTGTTTAATTTATCAATAAAGCTGTCAGGCCTCCACTAACCTGGGCGGGTGTGTCCTGGCATTAATCAACACACCGGCATCAATCTGTGGTCAGTCCAGCGCTGCCGGCCGCCACTCCGTTACATTGATCGTAGCAGGGTTGTCCCTAAGCCAGAGTTTGATGGCTGATGCTTATCTTGCCAAGATATCTTGCCAGGATACGATAAGGGAAGCGTTTTACAGCTTCCCACAACTGTATCCACGTTGACGTGAGGGCATAACAGAGAGTGGAGGGTCTTCCTCCCTTGGTTGGAGGTGTTCTCGCTGCTGTTAACAAGCGGGTAATTATGGATAGTGGTTCAGGCCATCCGTCAGGAGCAGGTAGCGGGTAGATTGATACAGGCCACACACTATCTCTGTTTTTATCTACTTGCAGGTGGTGATTTTGGAAATGACACGCTCCAGCTCACCCATCAATTACCTGTATATTTCCAATGTGGGGGAAAACCAACGTATCTTCAAGGAGATTGAATCGAACGCAACTGGATTTTTGGTTTTTGCCTTTTTTGAAGACGTTTCACCTCTCATCCAAGAGGCTTCATCAGTTCATGCTCGCTGACTAGGCTGAGACTAGTCCAACTAGCTGGTGTGGAGGTCCAACTATTTCAGGTTAAGGTTAAATAAATTTAAGGTTAAATAGTTGGACCTCCACACCAGCTATTCGGACTAGTCCCACCCTAGTCAGCGAGCATGAACTGATGAAGCCTCTTGGATGAGAGGTGAAACGTCTTCGAAAAAGGCAAAAACCAAAAATCCAGTTGCGTTCGATTCAATCTCCTTGAAGATAACTATGACCTGGATGAATGAGAATATATACCACGCCATGGTACGACCCGGTGCCATGACGCTTTTGCAAAAGTAGGGGAATAAGTTAAAATGGGAAAAATAATTTGAAAGCAAGATGAGATGTATGATATCAGGTGCAGGATTATAAAGACAGAGGGTGAGGATGCTACTCTTTGTTATGGTAATGCTGATCAAGATGCTAGAGGAGAGCGGGATGTGAATACTGACTTCATTAGAACATAATTTGCTTTACTTAATTACAAGCAGTACAGTAGCACAATAATAACTTCCTCTAGCTTTCGGAAGTCAGTTTGTCTCAGGTTTATTCAATGCTGTTTTAATTGGAATCATGTCCAACACGTCACATTTAAGCAATGATTGGCCTGTCACATGGCTGTAGATGACACACACAGCCACGACCAGTGTCACATTGATGTTTGTATGGCAGAATAAGCTTCTTACCTATCATGGCTTACAAGTGAGGAACAATTAACGTCTCGTCAAATCCGGAAACAATCGTGTTTAATTAATAAGGAGCAAATAAGACATTCTCTGTCCTCTTGTTCCAGCCTCAGCTCTATACTTTTGTAGCCTCTGTCACCAAGGCAACAGGTTGTCGTGGAGCCTCACTGGCTGGAAAGAGATGTTTGCTAAACGCCCATCATGCTTGTGGATTATCAGCCGTAGGATGTGATTGGTTTTCTGATTCGAAATCCGTTTAACATTTGATGAGTTATTTGTTTATTTTGAATCTGTATTAATGTCCTCATAAAAGGAATGCGGATACTGGGACAGCATTGTTTGCTGGCATGGCGTGTTACCGCTCTGTGAGGCTCGGCATTGTCTCCCATTTTACGCCTTTGTTGAATGTCCTTTTTGTCCTTGTCAGTGTTTCTCAGTTGATGACCAAGACAATTATAAGCCAGTCAATCACCAGCTCGCACATGAAACCCAGCTCAGAAGCTCTCGAGATCCATCTCATGAATATTGTATGTGCATCTCTGTCACAATGTTAAAGCTCCTTTGCACAAATATTATTGCGGGTGAATTGTTTTGACACTGGCCTGTCATTTTATCATGCCCCTCCTCCCCCCTTTTTTTTCCTCTGACAACTCTTTCATTCTTGAATCTCTCCCCCCAGCGAGAAAGCTTGGGGAGGAGGACGAGCGGGTGAGAGACAGTAGAAAAGATGGACTCTCCTTTTCCACCCCATGAATCACCATCAGGGAAAGCAGACGAAAGACTGACGACATGACGAAAATTTAATTAATCGCAATATCTGGCGCGCCATAAACGACTATTGGATTTTCAATTTAGCGCGGAAGACCGTGGTTGATAGACAGGAATGCTCTGCAGCTCAAGCCAAGGTCCAGTTTCTCTGGAAGTGCTGGCAGGTATCGAACAGTAATCATTTACATGCGCCCTTAACTTTGCCAGCAATCAAAACAAGTCAAGGAAACAGCTCTGACGTTGGACGGTAAAAAGAAAACAAAAATCTGTTGATGTCACGACAGCCCCCACGTGGTTCATGACCATTACACTAATGTTCACAGTTGTCTCAGTTTGTGTGCGTGACCCTCATCTGGCAAGTCAACGTAATAAACTTCACTAAACCCAGGCAGAAGTGTTGGCTCCCACCCAGTGGAGTCATGTCCAATTTTTCACTTCCTTCTCAGTAAGCTTCACAGATACGGCTGATCTCAGAATATCTGATCATCTGTCGAGAAAAAAACAACAACTTTGTACTTAAGAGTAACAAGCCCAAGTAAGAAAAGCATGACAAATTAAGACAACAGCAACATGCTGTAATCCGGATACATTTGTCACTTGCTTAATTATTCTCTGGCATTTTGGCAAAAGAAAAATACAAAACGAAAAAAAAAATCCTTTCGAAAAACTGAAAAATCCCAGTAATGAATACACAACTTGTCTTTGAGTCTACATAGTGGAGCCCAGCTCACCTGTCAGGGGCCAAATTGGAACTGAAGGCCTCTTGTGTTTTTATTCTTCACACTCCCTGTGACATAGGAAGTACTTGGTACTTAGTGAGACCATGTTCAGTGATGAGAAGGCAGGAAACATGTGACAGGACAGTGCACAATGGGCGTGACTAGTGATGACGTCACCCCATCTGCACTGATCTTATTTTTACCCCTCATGGCGAGTGACTCAGAAACCAGATATTTCTGGAGATGTGGCCACCATGTTAGCGAGGAGTCATCCGCCTCGAGGATATGTCATCATCACTTCATACAACATACACAACCGTCTCCCCAAAAAAAAGAAAACGAACAAATTGGAGTTTAATTGCTGTCACTGCCTCTCACAGCTGGTGACTGAGATTAAGATGCACAAAACGACTTCACGTATCAAAGGCCAGCCTTTTTTTTTTACTCTTGAGGAAAGTTGACCCTTATGCTGCCGAATCGTTTCCTGCAAACTTTTGCAACCAATTTTATGCACATGTGCTGCAGCAGCCATTTTGTACTGCGGCACGTGCACGAACAGACCAATTAATCATGATCCCGACAATGAAATTACAAGTTCGTATTATTTAAGCCCTCGTAATCATTTTCACTCACAGTGCAGCCGAATTCGCCCGTGAAAAAATGCTCAACTGTGCATATTTCTGCAGCCCTACCGACTTCCCACTGGCCGTCATTCATTTTCATGAACTGTCTCAAACGAGGATGAAATCTGCCGTACAAAAAAAATGTAATTATCAGAATACATAAATATGTAATTGCCGCCACCTGCATAATTGATGCACACTAATGCACAGTGTCGAAGCCATAAACCTTCACTTAGCAGGCGCATGCCACCTGAACAATAGGTGGGCTCCTGAGTGATAACTGAACCCACAGACAATTCGCAGGCCCGGGAAAATGTTAATCACAGAAGATGGATCCGTCATGAGATGGCTCATCTGTAAAAGCTCTCTTCATATCAGTGAGGTAGAGGGAAATGGAGCCAGAGAGAAAGAGTCCCAGTATGAGTAGAGTTGAGGGACAGCCCCCCCTAACTAAGCTGTGAGACTGGTAAAGAGAGGTGACCTCAAACTCTCCAAACTTTGAGGAACACGAACTCAGCCATGCACCAGGGGACAAAATTCGAATCATGGGAGTCACCCTTATGCCAATTAATATGTCGTAACGTTGTGATATGTTAGCTAATGCATGATACATGACGCTGCCAGCAAATGACGGGCAGCTCATCCTAAAGAGATGTGTCTCTGAATCGAAATGCAAGAACGGCTGTCAATTAATAATGACTTGCATTAAAGTAATATCAATCCGTGTTCTTGATGGATGCTGGTAAGCATGTTGGCGACTTTACCACAAGTCTGCATGGTGGTCATGAATATATGCATATGCATATATAATATGATAATGTAGTGGGGAGAAATGCACAGCAATTTTATGCAAACACATGCTACAGTGACTTACAGGCTTTTTTGGGAATGTGTGAATTGGTTCAGTGACAGAAGCTGGTACATAATGTATAAGGTGATTTTGCTGACAATGTCTACTGGCAAAAATATATATATATATAATCTGAAAATATAATGGCCTGCAGTGAAATGGTCAGGTTCCGCTGTGAGATAAAAGGTTCATTTAGTCTCTGTGGACGCTGTGGAAATTCTGTCCAGTTTTAGCACAGTAATGAAACCACGCTCTCACCTGCCGCTGGTAAAAGCCCCGTAGTCGCGTCTCAGCTGCTTCCACTTCTGTCTGAGGACAAACCTACATTGGCTGCGATTCCACTGGCTGCCTCGGGAAACACACTCAGCCAATCAGGAGCCCCCCTCGCGACCCTCCCCTCCCCTGTGAGCTCGCGGGGTCCAATCAGAGCAGCCAGTCAGGGGGCCACTGAGCTGCGGCGCGTCGGACCGCATTACCCAAAATTCCCTGTGTGTCCCCGAGGCTCTGCTGCATTGGTGATGTGTTGTCTGAGGCCCCGTCCCCATCACTGCGACCTCTCCCACATCCCTTTTGCATACGCTTGTGTATGTATGTGTTCGACTGTGGCCTGCTGTCTTCTGCTCTCTCCTCCACGCCTGATGCTGTTGTTGGTGTTTGTGGGCATGTTGTGTTGCTCCAAAGGGACGGCACATCTCTTTGAAATAAACATAGCCGCACACACACACACACACAATTATATCTGTGACTTAATTAGGCGCTCATACTGTGCAGAGACCCTCCCCGATGACTGTGTGTAAGTCTGGGACTGTGTGTGTGCGTTTGCAGCAGGAGCAGCTCTCCTGGTCTAATTCAGCTGTAGCTGTCCTCACTTGCCGCCAGGCTGACTAATTATCAACTTGCATATGTGTGTGTGTGTGTGTGTGTGTGCATGCAATTCAAGGAACCTACTTTGTATTGGTAAGCGCTGCTCTCACGTGCGACGTCGGTATTGATCACCGTCCTGTCAACGCACTCCGTCAGCTCGGCCACAGTCAATGATTTCTTATTTTTGAGGAATCAATGCATGGGAGAAAGTGTGCGTGGGTATAAATGTGCATCCCTTTGTTTCGTGCGAGTTTAGCAGCCAGTGTGTGTGTGTGTGGTTTTGCTCTCCTCCAGGAAGCTGACTGACAGCAAGTCGCCTCTGTGGCAGGAAATCCATGGCCTTCTTCCTCACCTTTACTCCGACTGCTGTCTCTCTTCTGCTGATTTATTGTGATGCTAATTTGATTTCAGCTCACTGGCCTCCCACTCTCTGCAGCTTGCACCAATGGAGGAACTTGGATAAGGCTCCTTAGACTGCTCCCGGTATCATACAGTTCACCGTGAGAGCTGATGGGGAGTGACAGGATTTTGTTACTTTGGTTCCGTTAACAAGTGCATTAGGTTTGAATTGAAAGTAAAATGACATTTGGTTTAAGGTGCCTAAGGTACTATACATCACATCTCTCATATTTTGACATTTTGAGTTAGAGGAGAAGTAGCTGAAGAGTTTGATGTACAATATGTGCTTGTTGTGTAAAAGTTGTGTCATTGGTATCGGTAAAAACCGATAATTTCCGATATTAAATTTTACTGCCAATATCGGTACGCCGATCATATCGGACATCGCTACCAAAAACGATTAGAAATAGAACATAGTTAAATATGTAGGTGGGGAATTATGTAGTAAACATCCCTGGAGTTTGGGCTCTGCAACCTGAAGTCCTCTGCAGTCCTGGACCCTGAGACACCAGCAGGTCATTGATGCATTGCTTGGCGATGCTCTGTCCGACCAGCACCGTCTCCATTGTCACTAATCGTGTTAGATATAGATTTTAGCGAGTGATGTATCGTGGGACGTCGTGTTTAACCCTGTGATCTTGTTTTGTGATTTTTTTTTCTGCCTTTGTTTTCAGCTCTAAACCCTTCGTCCAGTATGGATCTAAACGACCTCCAGCTGACTTTAGAGCTGCAAGTCAGCGGTTTAAACTCATATTCTACGTTTCCGTCCGAATGAAACGTCGAATGTGATGTTACATCATGTGGGACACACACAGAATCCCACTGCGCGATGCGAGTCTGTTCACATTTGTATTCTGTGCCATCGGAGCCGTGCAAACTAGCATTACCGTATCCAGATAAAGGCGTCATTGATGGGCGACCAATTTAAGACGCGTCGAAAGGCTTCCTCTTCTTCCTCTCCATCATCCAGTATCGCTCTCAATCTTTCTCCCACTCACTTTGTCATTCTTCCAGAGGTTTGATGGGTGTAGCTGACAGATGACAATCTCATTTCCATTCAGGCGTGGTTCCCTGCTGTCTGGGGGCTAAGCCATGCAATAGCTATAAGTGTCACATTAAATCCCAGCCGGGGAGATGGGAATGGCAGAGTGACAGAGAAGCTATTCACAACCGCCATTATCTGTGTCTCTGTGGGTGACACCCACAGATAGAAATGTGCAGCTGCAGTGAGCCTGTGCGGCGGCTAAGGCATGTTTAGGTAGCCATGATCTTTGCAATGTCCCACAGCAATCTCCTGCCTGACACGTACAATGATTCGCTTCACAAATTTAAACTGACCTAAGCTCCACATTTGACAGCAGCAGTGATGGCGACAGCCATGATGATGATGATGATGATGGTGGTCACACCGATACTGGTCGACGACGATGATGATGATGATGGTAGTCACGATTATTATGATGAGGACAGTGATGACGATGGCAGTTACATTAGCAGTGATGATGGATGTGCATGTTAATCATGACGCGGGCATCAAGGAAAAAAAACAAAGTATGTGCCAAAATGATGGCGCGGAAAAATAGGGGGAAATTAATTAGGACATACGCAATTGAAGCCCAGTGCATGACCAGCAGGGTGTAATTACCTTTGCTGAAATGCACAGATAGCAGGGGCCCAGAAAATCTGAATTACCACTTTCGCAAAATGGGCAGCCCCTTGTTTGACACTGATTAAATCCACAGCCCGAGTGAAGAAACTGAAGAACTCCTATAATTATTTCAGCCACTTCACACGGAAATCCAAGTCTCGCTGTCGCTCATCGGACTGCGAGCGCCAGGTCTCAGACCTCTAACAGGCTCCATTATAGCCACAGGGAAAAACTGCCTGTTACCCTTGTTGCTCGGCACCCATACACTCAGCGCTCCCCAAATTAACCAGCCCGAAAGAACAATACACGCACCTGGAAAAGGGCAGCAACAAAAAGAAAAGAAAAAAAACGTCGTATAGCAGTCGAAGACAATTACCCCGAGAAGAAAGCTCCCCTCCACATTTAGCTGATGAGATTTTGGTGAGGTGCGCAGAGACGAAGGAAAGGAAAAAAAAAATCCCAGACCAATTACTGTGACCCTGAAGAGATTTGGAAGCTGTGTGGGAAAGCGCGTGAGGGGTCGTTTGAATGGAACGGTGGCAGAATAGGGGAAAATGAATTATCGATTCTAATTACACAGGCCTGTGATTCCGGCGCTCTCTGCGTGACAGGGCCTCTTTTGGCGCTGTCATTGTTGACCCCGTTCGTGGAAGCGGCCAAGGCGTCGGTCGCCATGCTTTGACGGAGCTCTGTTAAGTGACTGAAGTAGCTCACATTGATTATGAAGTTAGCGTTTGAGTTGCATGGCGGTTCTTTGGTTTTTAGGGTTAACTTGTGAGAGCAGCCCTCAAACGGCCAGATGCTTTGTTAACCTCCGCTAACTGCTGTGGGTACAACTACAGAGTTTCACATTTCTTACCAATAACACATGAAATCTGAGGGACAAACTTTTCCATTTGCTTTTTACTGTCAGAAAACAAATGCACCAATGTTTTTTTATTATTTTAATTTAAGTAACACTTCCAGTTATTCTGGGTTTTTTATCATTTTGCTGATCATAATGTGGTTGGTTTTTCCACTCGTCTCCACGGTGACATCATGCACAAACAGGCAAACAAACACTGTGTGTGTTTGTGCAGTTTTGCGCATGCGACACATACGTGCTCTGCATCATGGAGCTGGGTGTGGGCACGAGGCATCGTGAAAACAGGACACACTCCTCCAGAATACTGATGAGAGGCAGTGCAGATTCCTCTGACGCAGAAGTCAAACACACAAACACAGGCATCACACACGTGCAGGCAACGCCGCAATATACACAACCTCCACCTTTGTGCTCTCTGTCATGAATTGCTCTAAGCTAGAAGAAGACAGTTTCACTCCCACTATTCACCATGGTATAAAGAGGTGTTCACTGCTAAAGCCTTGTTGAGTGTGTTTTGAATGGGGGTGGAAATATTTTACAAGCCCAAAGAAGCTATTTTCACCAGAGATTTACTTTTGTAAATGGAAATTTGTTCTGACCACTGAGAGCAGTTTTTATTTCTTTTTGACTTTCTTTCTTCCTTTCTTTTTTGAATAGTTTCAAGCGGTTAATAACATTTTAGTGTTGACGTATTAGTGTTTTGAGGAATACAATAAATCTCCGGCCATTTTTCTTCTTAACATTGTTAAAGACAGATGCTTCACATAACGAAGTGAAAGTGTTTCCGCTGTAGCAACGCAAAACCTATTGACTGAGACAAATGAAGACAGAGCTCAGTATATACAGCAATAAGGGGTTTGTTGTCTGCTCCACAAGTAGTGGACTTTATAGGACTTTTGTAGCTACGTTTTACTTATAAAGAATGCATAGCTAGTGTTGCATAGTTTGTGCTGTTTGGGGTGTGTGTTGATAACTACGCAACTGTTCTGGTGTGTTGTTGGAAAAAGGGAAAACCACCAAACTGGCATTTCAATCCCCCTTTCTGCATCCGCATGTGTGGACACGTACAACAGAGGCTGTACACAACCACAACAACTGAAACGCAGTGTGAGTGATGAATGTGTTTGAATGGACAGTGGTGTATATGTTTGGTGCAAACATATATTGCTTTATATTATTTGTGGAGTTTCCCAGGACTGTCAATGTTTTCCAAACAAAGATCCCTGAGGTTTTCGCCATTTTCCTGGACTATATGAAAACATGATGATTTTGTTTCCAGGTGTGTTTTTCCTTTTCCTGATTATCTGTTTTCCTTCCTCTCTTCTGTCTCTGCTGCCACGAAAGTAGATTTGTATTTGTACAATTGTGTGCATGTAGTCGAATGGAAGCAGTAACACCACACTCGCACATGCGCATAGACAGGGAGCCATAATGGAAGGAGTGAAAGTGCGTATGTGTGTGTGTGTGTGTTTGTGTGTGTGTGTGTTCAGAGGTGTGTGATGGGATAGAGTTGATAAGATCTCATTTATATTTCTTGGCGGAGGATTGGTAGAGCAGAGCAGCGTGTGGGAATGTTGCAGGGTGTTTGTCAGGTCGCCCTCCCGGGGCGCACTCCCAATCCCATATTCACTGTAACCACTGATTCATTACATCACAGGCAGCACGGGATGATCCCGGGATATGACTGAGGCCGAGCAGCCGCTCTGTGTCACAGCCCTCTGAAATGGGAAAAAAATAGAATTTCATACGTTTAAGCATTAAAGCAATATTGGATATCAGCGCGTTATTGTCAGAATGTTTCCTCATTACTTCATTTTCTGTCTTTCTGTCCGTTCCTTTAAAAAAAGACGCCGAGGCGGGTCAAATGAAAAGAAATCAAACATCCCCTATGCCAGTCTGTCTGCCTGCACAGATATACTGGTTTCATGACCCCCCCAACCCCCCCCCCAACCGCCCATCACCACCTACTGCTTGCTCTCTGTGTCTCTCTCAATCGTTCTATCTATCTCTCTCGACCCCTTCCCCTTCTCTCCCCCCAAATTCAATCTTGTATGTGCCGGTGATGGAAGGGAGCTCAGCGGTTTGATGCCAGGCGCGGGAGAATATATTAACCCGCAGAACCAAAATAAATAAATAATAAAGAGCGCCATCTATCCGCCCCAGTTTCTCTTCATTGAATAAGCATGATTTGGCCATGCATGATGTTTCATTGACTTATTTATTTGGTTCCCCCCCCCTTTTTTTTTCTTCGACGAATGCGGTGCCGCTGTTCAGTACGGTTTCTAGTGGAATATTGATAAGCGGCGGCGGCGGCAGGAGGCTCGCGCAGGAGGCGGCGATGGAAATGGGAGGGTTTGCTACACTGTTGAGGAAAAGGAGTTGACTTTAGGTTATGTAATGTTGCACTTTGATAACAGTGAGGTATGTCAATGTGGGAATTATTTGGGGAATAACAAGCCTGAGAAAGGTCTGGATTTGTGCATTCATCAGAATTCTGTTGGCTTCTGCTCTGGCTAATGTTTGAAGACAAACTCGAAAGTTCAGAAATTAATGGGAGACAGCTGATTGACGAATTTGTTAACAATTCGAGATACATACGTAACTTCTCGCCTTGTCCTTGACGCTCTTCTAATTCGAGCTTTTCATCAACACTGCTCCACGTTTTGCTAAAGCGTTAGATTTCTGTGACTGTAAAAGTTACTGTACAAATATAAATAACTGGATTTCGATTCGACTGAATTAAACCGGGATTGTTTTACCACCAATCGGACTGGAGATGAGCCCGTTACCTTCAACACGTGAATGCAGACTCATGTGCATGGCGTCGCCTCTTACTTCTCCACGGTGCTCCGAGTAGTTCTTGCATTAGCAGTCCTCGGAGCAGGACCAACAATTACGTGGCCAGACCTTTGATGAATGGGCTTTTATCCCTGACTCCTACAGAGGAGTCAGAAAAGAAATACCTTGACTCGAGAGTGAATCAGGAAGCTTGTGCCAAACTTGCGTGTGTGTATGTGTGTGTGTTTGTGCATTAGAGGTATTGAATGTAGTTGGCACAACGTGACGTTCCCCTGTCCTCTTTATTTGAAAGGCAGGAAATAAGGCATGAATGAACGGGTCACTTTTGTGTGCGTCGCTGTCTCTCTGGCAACAAACACTAAGCTGCATAGAATCTTGTTGCCAGCGGATGCGGTGACAGAAAGATGAGATGTGGAGGAGGGAGAGCGGAAGCGGGAGAGATTGAATAAGGGTGGGAAAGGCGGCGCGCACGGGGAGATGACAAAGAAGCTTCTGAGGCAAGAAAATGAGGTACTGGTGTCTGAAATGTGTTGCAGAAGATTGAGAGAGTGAGCGTGCAAATGGAAAAAAAGAGGCTACAAGATTCCAAAATAAACAAACAGGGAAAACTACAAAGTCGGCTGACAGAGATGATTGATGTCGGCGGGCTGTAGGGAGATGGGTAGCGGTTATTGGAGGAGAGTGGAGCCAATAACCCCCCATGGGTCTGTTGTTTCACGTCCATGCCCACAGCCAGCAAGGCAGCAACTTTAATAGGGATTCCCTATTGACCGGTCAATGGGAGACAGGTGGGAGGCTGAGGATCTGTTTTCCTAGTTGGCTGCATTTATCAGTTTTTCCAATCTCGGTGTTCCCATCTCCCTCTCTTTCCTTATTCCCTTCCTCCCTGTCATCGTCTTTCAATGTTTGCCTTCCCTTCTTAATGCTGACACCCTCCCTCCCCCCTGGCTTTTCCCTCCTCATCTTTCTCTTTCCCACTCAGAGATGCAGCTTTGTCGAGGGGCTGTGATCAGCGGCTCGTGTCTTTTGGAGCCTCGACAGCGCAAAAGAGAGGAAGCAGCGAGAAAGAAGACAATAGTTTGTGGTTGTCTCGATTCGTGTAAAGACTTGATGGTGTCGGCGGTTTCTTCAAGTGGTGTCACTGCTCTTCTGAGTCCGTTCCGAGGCTCCAAACCGTTTCTTGTGCTTCCTCCGTGTGAATGTTAGATGAATCCTGTCAAGTCCATGGCCTGTCAAATGTCAACACATGCCCGCTAACACCCCCCCCGCCCCTCCCACATTTTCTCCTTCTTCTTCAACGCCTGTCACAAAAACACACCTTTCCACGTCTACATGCGTCTTCTAGTCATTCTTCTTCTGTATTTGTCAGATGCTCTAAAACATCACCAAACTCCAGGCACTCGAACCAGGGAGATGCATTACCACCCGCATCATCTCCTCCTGTTGCCGTGGCACCCAGACGAAGTCCCGAAATCGATGATTGACGCTCTGGCAGTGTCATGGCTGACATGACAAGAGAAGTGACGGGTGACACCCAAGTCTCACGGTACCAGTGACAAGAGCCCCATGATGACAACACACTCTCAGACTTCCCCTACATCCCATGACACATAAACTAATGCACAATGTGACAGATTATAGATAATGTATGGATCCTGTCTCATACTTATACTTCAACCATTTTCCCAGCCATTTTTTCTCCCTCGCTGCTCATATGCACAAGTTATTCCTCCCATTCTCTTACACACACACACACACAAACACCATCCCATCTTCCAAATCCATCTTTTCCATGGCTCATTTCCTCCTTCCTCTCCTCTAAAAATGACAGTGGCAGATACTTCCACTCACTCGGACGGAAAAAGAGCAGATATATCTGGTTGAGTCACAAAATTGGGTTCAAATTATATTGCACTGTCAAGGCAGCCATGACTCCTTCCTACCAGCCCTGACATTTGGAGTGTATCTGCAGGATACCAATTTTGCTCTCTTCCTACCATTCAACACTGGGGTGACTCACTTTGTTATGTAGTTGGGATGCACTCATGGCCCATTAGATATGATTTCACTGGTGCAATGTTTTCTTTGAGTAGATACTAGTTAGGTTCACACTTTTCCTCAGGTCGTAGGTAGCACATGTCACAGACTGAGGATTTCTGCACTGCCTAACAATCTGTTTTTTTTTTGTTTGTTTTGTTTTGTCACGCTGCTAAGGAATTGGCCATATACTGACCTTTACATACATTTAAAATGTACATAATATTAAATTGCTTGTTTCTTGGGGTATTTTTTAAATATACTCTAATAGAAAATACAAACTTTAACCGCTGCACATTTTAATGTAATGTAAACAATATACACTAAATACCAATTTTGTACTTTTGGCCACTGTTGCAAAAAGTTGCTGACACTGACCGGCCTGAATAGCATCTTTGTGTAGCGCAAATGCAAATGTTCAGCATTTCTCCATAGGTTAATGATTGCAGGTTGTTGCCGACTGCAGCTATTAACAGACTTTAAGTATTTATTTGCATAGTCATTGGAAAATGTCCTCCACGCCACCCTGCAGTGCTGGGTACCGTGTCACCACTGTCTCCCCTTTTCTCTCTGTGTGTGTGTGTGTGTGTGTGTGTGATTTACATAATATGATGCTGTTGCTCTGCACCTTATTCATATCATAATAACAGTTATGTTTTTGTGTCAGCTGGGTGGAACTGAAAGAGACGGACCAGCACCAACGGAGAGAAAATGTTTTGCAAATATCAGCAGATCAGAGTTGATCCCTGAACCTTTCATTAATAAACCTTGAAAGTCAGAGTGGACACAAACACACACACACACACACGCATAGGGAAGCTTTAGTCTTTCCAAACACACACAAAAAAAACAAGCTGCTGAAGTGGTGAAAACCACCTAATATAAAATCCCCAGGCTTTGACCTGGTATTGAGAGGATGCAGGGATTTATTTTGCCGCACCAAGGCCGTAGGTTAAACCATACAAGCCCCTCTTATGATTTTGGAGTTCAACAACAAGTACAGGATTTAAACCGTCCTTTCTCGCTTTTACCTGTAAATAAAACAAAGACAGAATGGAAGCCCCGTCATTATACATCCAACACCTGGGTCCTCCTCTACTTTTTCTCTGGGGAACTGAGCAACATTCTGCCAGGGTCACGGGCAAAAAAAAAAAAAATCGAATTTCTCTAAAGTTTTTGGTGGCGTTGCATGAACAAAGACATTTGTTCATGCACACAGAACATACAAACATCAGCGCACACTGCTTCACAAACAAACACACACATGCAGGCACACACACCTTTTGCATCTGTCAGTATGACATGTCTGTAAACATGTTGTAGGAATTGTAGTTGCTCTGCTGCGCATCCATCCAGATGGATGGATGGATGGATGATGGATGACATGGATGGATGACATCAGTGCTACAAATCAGTGATCAAAAGATTTAGATTAGTGAGTATTTTAACATTTATGCTAATTTGAGTGAAGGATTTGCACTGAACAAGAAGAAAGCAACCGGATATGATCTACCAACGTGTACCGACCTCGGATTTGTCAGGCTGTGGCGTGTGATTATGGCAAGGTCAAAAACGTACAGTTCGGGTGGTCGGCCAGATCGATAACTGCAGATCTGTCACCCGTCCTTGTCTGATTTGGCCGGTGTGTGGCTGCTCTTTGTGTGTCGGATTGATCTCCAGAAAATGTGAGGTTGTCAACGCCTGGGTCCATCAAATGGTCTGTCAGAGCCATTTGTCTTGTTTGTGCGTGTCAACAGGGGACACTTGTGGACAAGGCAAACCCGCTGCCTTTGAATTGTTTGAGTTCTGGGGGACATCCTGTGGTGCACAGTTGTTGGCTGGTGCTTTTGCATTGTTCATTGCTCTTGGCAGGAATGCCCAGTGTAATAGATGCGATATTCCTGAATCAACTAGTAAACAGAAATCCTGTGGTTTGCCAGCAGGGAAGTTAGGATGCTCTCTGTGGGTATATGCATGATGTATTTGCAACTTAATCACATCTATCACAATCCAAAATTTGGCCCCAGAGCCGCTGGTGCACTAAATCTCCGCGGGCTTACTTTCTCATTACATTTGCTTCCCCCATTTCCACGTCTTTCCCAGGTTATGGGGCTAATTCCTCACGTCTCCTCCTATATCTCCAATCTTCTTCCCCAAGTGTTAAATTATGGATGAAACCTACCTGACAAGGCACCGAGTTACATAAGCCTCCCTCCATCCTCTCACCTGGATCCCAGCGGCTTCATTATTCCGTGTGAGGATCATTTGGCTGTGAGTAAGCCCTGCCCTGCCACATGGATGTCGACATTAATATTTATTAGAAAGGCTTTTTGGAGAGAGGAGGAAAGGAGAATGGATGGGCAGTAAAAGAGACAGAGAGAGAGAGAGAGAGAGAGAGCATGTGTGTGCTAGAGAGGAAGAGGTGTTTGTGTGTACGTATGTGTGCGCACAAGTGTGTAGTGCATGTGCATGTGATTGTGAAAGGTTCAGGTCACAGCCAAAGGTTGTGCGAGCTGGACAGACCTGACATATAGGGAACAATCCAGCCATCTGTTTCCGGCGATGGTGAATCACATTCTTTTTCCCTGTTTCCCTTTTTTCTTAGATTTCTTTATGGGGGGGGGGGGGGGGGGCGGGGGGGGGGCTAAATTTGGGTCGTGAGGGATGCTAATAGTGTGTGTTTTATCCCCAGGCTAACAGCATGTTGTGTTATTTATTCATAATTTGATACAGTCTGCCAAGAGTGAAGCCTGCTTTTTTTTTTTTCTGCAGATGCTGGCAATCGCACAGCTTTCCTCCTTCCACTGAGCATATGGAAAAATTGAATTGTGTGTCGCGAAGATTGAAAAATAAAGTTACGATGAAATAAAATTTAAAAAAGGAAAAGGTGACAGACAAGAGAAATGACTTTGGCTCCCATAAGAATCCCTTTGAGACTGCATATTACGGTCCAATTCATACTCTACCCCCATCTTTTTTATATATTAAATTGCAGATAAATGTATATAAATCCAATGAATGTAAAAAATAAATTATATTTGTGTGATTTTCTTGACACCAGTTCTAGATAGCAGAAGCTTCAGCGCAGGGATCAGATCCTGCTTTCTGTGAGCAGTGTTTTTCATGGGGCCCTGGATGACAAGTCGTCATTGACAATCACTTAAGCATCTCTCACCCCTGCGTCTCAGTGATCACCTCGTGTTGAGAGGCATAATCGCGTGTTTAACCGCAGCGGCGTCTTGCTTCGATGTTTTTACAGTGTCTCCAGACCGTGTAATCCTATTTGTTGTTTGGGCCAATCGGCTCTCGGGGCGGCACATATTCAAGGCAGACCTTCATCTAGGCCTGTTGTGACTGAACACAGCGAATAGTGAGTATGTAATACTATAGTATAGTATAGTATAGTATAGTATAGTATAGTATAGTATAGTATAGTATAGTACAGGGGGTCCTCGAGTTACGACGGAGATCCGTTCCTGAGAATGTGTCGTAACCGAATTTCGACGTAAGTCGGACCATACATTCATTGTGCCATTGTGCATACATTGTGCCACCAGATGTCGCTATAACACCACGCTAAAATAAGAGTTTACTATGGTGAATTGCCTTTTTGGCCCTCTTGGCACACTGTAGGGGTTGATATCGTGAGTGTAATGAGCATTTGTTATCAACCGTGTAGACCCTGTGTTGTGAATAAACCTACGGTATCGCCACGATCCCGAACGCATCTGTGTCCGTGTGCATCTCCTTACCGGCTGCCATTTCACATAAGTGAACACAAGGCAGAGTAGCATTAGATGTGCTGTGGAGGTGTTGGAGAGCCGGCAGGCGCGCTGAGAGACAGAGAGAGCGCTAACCAACTTGTTCCCGTGCGAAGTCATACGTATTTACGGGGCAAACCGCTTAAGCCGAAACAAGGAAGTTCACGGGAGATGTGTCGCAACCACGAAAACAACGTAATTCGCGACCGACGTAACTCGAGGACCCCCTGTGTAGTAGTTTCTATTCGCGTCGTGGAGCTTCTTTACTTTATTAAAGTGGTTTGTTTTGGTTTCTCATGCTAGAAACTGCACTGTCCTGGTCGATTATCGCTTCTTGCGCAGCGTCACATTCAACCACAGCAGGGACCTGACTTCAGCCAAACGCCTCTAAAAGCCCCACTGTGCTGCCGGCGACGCGCCAAAACACCAGACCCACAAAATTAGCAATTAGTTGGTGACGTTTTTTTAATTAAATTGATTAATTTTTACTTTAGTATTCTTCATTTATGACTTTGCTGAGCAGATTTAAAAACACCACAAATCTCCACTTGGATCACTAAACCTCTAAACATACTATAAATGCGAGTGATGACTCATTGGAAAGCCAAAGGGGAGCACGGCAGGGCAGCTTTTAAATTAAGCCTCTGGACCAAACTCTGGCTGCAGTATCGAACAGATAGTGGCGAGTTGATGCAAAACATCCCGCCCCGCTGGTCTATGAACACCAGCTCAGAGATAGAAAGTTACATTTTATTTTTTTTTGGTCTGTGTCTGTGTAAGTGACAGAATGTGGCAAACGAGTTTGTGTTCACTGACGTGTGATGCTTATCTTTGCAGGGTGATTAGCTTGATAATTGTTTAATATCCTTACCTGTCAGATGTCTTCCAGCACGCAGAGCAAGCAGAGGAAACAAGCTTGTTTTACACTCATTTCATTAGCATCCCCACCTTAAAAGTTTTTAAAAATTTTTTTTTTTACTTTTTTATTGACGCGCAAGACGTAATTAGCTGCAATAGCCAATAAATGTCAACAACTCGCTCTGCTCTAACAGGGCACAAATGCCTCTTATGGGGACGTCATGGTTGACTTGTTTTGCTGTTTGCTACAGAGATGAGTAATAAAGTTGACAAAATAATCTATTCTCTGCAATGTCTTTACATTTTTGTGACATCGGCTTATATTAGCCCCCATAAGCCACTGATTACACCAGATCAAATAAGACTGTTGCAGCAAAACCCTGCGGTGTAGTCACTTAAGCAGTTGTGCAAATTAATTTCATATATATTCAACAATTTATGAGAAGAATAATGTTTCTTCTTCGAAAAGTCACATAGCTTTGCTGTAAAAGACCCTTTCAGCCTAATTTCATACAGTGCTCTCAACCCTTCGAGCACCATATGAAAGTTGGTAAATAATTCATATGCTCGGTGCTTAAATAGTTCTATAATATATAAAAGAGCAGTACCACCGTGGGGTTGAGCTTATACGTATGTAATATGGGGAAGAGAGATGAATATGGATTTGACACATACCTGACAGATTGGGGTTAGACCTCAAGCTACGGCTAAGCTAAGGACGCGTGCAAAACTTGCCGTTCAATTACTCGCGTGGAATCGCACAGTCGCAGATAAAAATAGGATTTCCCAAGAAGTGTTTACATTTCGAATATAGACGCGCCTCTGCTGCGAGTCTTTGCATAAAATCCCTGGAGCAGGTTTGGAATAAGTGCAGTATGTACCGAAAGCACACCTTTGCCAGGTTGAAAAGAATATAAATGTTGTTTGGCTTGTTGGTTCAAAGGTCTGGCATTGATAGCTTGTGGCTTGTGTCGTTGCTTCTTCCAAAGCCAGTGTTGGAAAACTCCATCCCTTCCAGTAAGCGGCCAGGGAGCCTCATTAAGAAGACAGAACGGGTTCATGCCACAGGGGTTAGGGGAGCACTCGCTCTCCTTCAGGACTTCAGTCCTCCAGCTCTTCTCTGTTCCTGCTTGGGCAATGCTTGGAGGCAGCCTGGAGACATGTTGTATTAGGTTTTGACTGTTGTTCCCTTCTTAAACAGTGGCAAATGCTGGCAAGGGTAAGCTGAGAGGGGTGGAATGAAAGTGTCTGTGATCAGACGGGCCGGTAGTCATTTGTCAAAAATGGCGAAAACACCCGACCCGGTCAACTGAAATAAAATAAAGCCGCACACATTGATTATTTATCATTTGTGGCTTTCTGACTGTTTGTCATAGTCAGTCGGTGTTTAGTGTGAGGATTTGGGCGAACAATTGTTTACGTGTTTGCCGTCCACCCCGATTCTCAAATTAAACACCTGAGCGCGAAGGCTCTGTGGAAGCATTATACGCTCAGCGCTTCATTGTTGTATTCATCTTCTGAGTAGAGGCCTTATCTCTCTATTCATATTCCCATTTGCATATTTCCCAATGAATTTGCTTCATCTACAGTTTCTCTCTCTCCCCCACACACACACACACATACACATACACACCGAACGTAGAGAGGATCACGGGAAAACTGACAGCGAATTCATTTTTTGCTCATTTCATCCCGGGTTTAAAAAAAAAAAAGCAATAAAGTTTGATATCCAGGGTGCATGGTGTTTCTTTTATAGGATACACATTAATTAAATAGTGTATCCCAACATGGGGAGATGAGGGTGTCACAATTCGACCTTATAATTTTATTATGCGTTTAATATCTTCATACCGGGTTGTCAGTCAGAGAGATAATGAAACATTTAAGCCATTGATTTACACAGTGAGTAACCTTCATTTATGAATAATCAGTATATGTTTTTTTATCATTATTATTATTTCAGATGGTAGGTGAAGGAAACTACATCTCTCTGCTTGATGGACCTGTTTACTCCATCTCGTCCACACCAAGGCTCCTCTTCTACTCCACTCCGACTACTTTAAGGTACAGTTGAAGCCTCGTTATAAATTCATCTCTGACTCCTTATCTCCGTTACTTTACTCTTTAAAAATGTATGCGTCCAGGTGACCTTACAAAACTCCCACAGCTGTGAATTAAAAAAAAAAAAATTCCATATCTGATTCACATCAAAGCTCGCTACTGTGAGTGACAATAGGAGCCCTGGCACCATACTGAATGTATGATATCTGATTCCAATACATTATTCAAGCTGTATTCGCTCCTATACATATTCACCTATCTGGAGTCAGTTAAGCTGCAAGCCCACAGTATTGCAGAGATGTTCCCAGCCAACCCAACACCAAGAGCTGGAGCTGATCAAATTCCATTAGGATCTGTTTGTGAAATGCTGCACAGAGGAATGTAGTAACTTTTGTTTTTTTTTTCTTTTCTGAAACGACTGGCCATGAAATATTTTCACCTTCCAAGGCTTTTTCAGTTATGAAGTCACTTTATCCACTTCCGTCTATAGAGAGAGAGAGAGAGAGACACTGTGTACTATGCAGGGTAGAGAAAGGTGTGGACGAACAGGCGTGACGCGTTCCTGAGGTAAATGTATCGTCATTAATGAGCTCGCTGCTTTTGTGACTGCTGAAAATGTAGTGCGCTTGAAAAAGAAAAGGTCCCAACCTTAAAAAAAAAAAAAGAAGATCCGCCTTTTGTTAGCGTTTGTAAGTTATCGCGCACACCGTCTCCACCTCCTACAATCGATCAATATTCTTTGAGCCAAATGTCAACACTGGTCAGAGAGAAAGTAGCAGGCAGACGAGACAAAATACAGAGACGGCACATTGATTCGTTATATATGAGGTGGTTTGTGACATTATATAGTGTATCGCTGGTCAAAAGTGTAAGTCTCTGAAAAGGGCACTCCAATTCATTCAGCACCATAACCACAAAAAAAAGTGATATCTTGTTCCCCATGTGTTTCACAGCTGTCGCTTCACAAAGTCTGTCTATTAATGTCACAGTTCCTCTTCTCACATCTCCGACTTGATGCCTAGCTGGGGCTTATTGATTGTTCTGTGTTCGCTTACTGGTGGCGGCGTGTTTTGTTTGATCAGTCGTTAGCAAATAATCATTAACGTGTCTGCCTGTTTCCCTTTTATCTTTTGGACAGACGTATCTGGTAAGCCGTTCATCGCGTTGAGCCCGGGCTGAGATGGAAGAATACGTTTACAAAGGTTTTCAAAGGTTTTCAAAGGTTATTAACTTCGATGCCGTTTGCGCATCTGTTGAGTGCCTCTTTGCTTTATAGATATCGAGCAGGTTGAGATAGAGGAAGTCAATGAAGAAGTGCAGAGGATCGGAGATCATTAAATTACAAGCGCTGGAAAACTTGTGGATCCTTCTGTCACTTTTCATCAGAGGTTAAAACTAGAGGTGTCTGATATTATCGGACGATATTGGAATTAAAACTCTTCAGCTACTTCTCTAACTCAAAATGTCAAAATAGGAGAGATGAAATAGTTTATCAGATACTTTTGTTTTGTTTTGTTTATTTTTGTTTGTTTACTTATTCTGAAATGATTTTGTTTTTTTGTTGGGGGACCCGCATATATCGGTATCGGTTGATATCGGTATCGGAAAATAATATTTGGTCAATATCGGTATATCGGTAAAAAAGCCAATATCGAAACTTCCCTGGATAAAACTGAGTTTCTTATGATCAGATTTCCCAGATAGTGGTTCTGAGGCAGATGATTGATTTTTCTCGTAACTCTTTCTTTTGTCACCAACGAGCTGTGTACGGTTCCTGCTCCATATGTGTCGAATGCTCCTCCGCATTAATCAGTTTGCGTATGCTCAAAGCAGATAGGACGACACAGACATAATTAATTGGATCTCTGTTGTAGTTGACATTGACACAGAGTAGCACTCAGCATTAATGATGTGATGTTTTACATCTGTAGTAGGATCATGCATGCATTACCGCATGTTGACTACATCCAACCCACATTAATTGGCTTATGTCTCAATATGACAGCATCTGGAGCCCCGTGTTAAATAAATGCCGCTTCTCCCAGGCTCTTTCTGTCTTCCCTTCTTTTCACCATTTCATTCTTCTCTCCAAAACATGCCCCTTTCTCCTCCTCCATCGTTCTTCCCGCCCCCGCTTTCATCATCCTTCCCACTATCTCCAGATATCGCCAAATATTCTCTTACATCCCTATTTGCTTTCCTGTTTCCGTCATCGCATCGTTTCTGAAACGCTCAGATGGTCAAAGTGAGCAAAAGCTGCAGCCGGAGACTGTGTGATTGATAAATCCCTTCTTGCCAGTGACAGGGGGCCAAAAATGCTAACATAGTTAGCGGTTTCCTCACCGGTGTGGGAAAAACTAGAGACAGTTGGAGCATATGAATGACCAGAAACTCAGAAAAGCAAACGTTTGAATCGTATCGAATACTCTGTATTGAAACATCACTGTGATGATGGGCAGCTTGAACTCATTCTGTTTATAAACAGAAATCTTATGAAATCATTTGGAAAACGATTCGTTAAATTGCTTTTTAAGCTCTGTCCGATAACACACTGATACACGTCTCGACAGCGCGGTTAACGTGACGTTGATAAAACGCTCAATCACATCGTAATGCGTTTGATGGGGCATCGTTAATAAAGCCGCGGCCACACAAAGAAACATTTTCCGTATTGAGCGAGCCTGTACCAGAACAAGAGCCATGTTAACTGGCATGTTAACAGAACGACGTCTGCTCTGCCGCACAATGATAGGCTTTATGGGAAATTTAATAAGCCCCTATCCATGTGTTACCCACATGCCTTATCGCTACCAATAGAAAAAACCCATTTGGCCTCTGACACCTTCACAATTATGAGCCCCTCGCTATTTATGAGCCCGTCCCTATTGTCTATCCCACATCCTGTCATAGTGCCACCCATACAACTCATTCCCTGACTGGCATCTACCCCCCCCAACAATCCCACCACCACCTCTTCTCCTCCCACTTGATGCGTCATACATTAGCATCAGCCACTTAGCCGGTAAAGCCAAGGGCCTGAGAGTGGGGGGCCCTCTGATCTGGATCTGCTTTACAGATGAGGTTAATAATATCTTTGCTAGAAGCAGGACCTGGCAGGGCCCCTTCCGCTGATCAGAGTTGTGGCAGAGGGGGTTAAGGGGCAGCTGTGTTGGACGGATGCACAGGCAGGGATGCGTCATTTACATACTTTGGTGCCAAGAGCTGATATTTAATTACAGGGCTGCCAAGATGGTGGGATCAGTTATTGTGTTGTTCCATTTCTTGATCATTGGCATCTCATGAGACTGCTGCCTTGCAGGAAGGGGCAAGGACATTGGCAACAGTGTTCCACGCCCAGCACGAGTTGCTGGTCTGCACATGTGTACGTGCCCAACATGGTAATTATCTAGCTGTTATATAATTATGAAACAAAGTCACACCAGATTCTGTCCCTTTGCTTGAGCGAGGCCTTTATTTTCTTCCCTGTGTGTGTCGAAGCCCACTGTCTTCCCGAATCGCCCCAATGAAAAATAAGGACTGAGAAATAGTCTCGGGTGTTTCGACAAGCGCTACGAGACTGTCAGTTCATCAAACCGACTCTCATTGTTGCTGTGTGACAGCAGGAGGTTTGCGTTGTTGCCTTTGAGGGGGTGGGGGGGCAGAGGCTCTTTGGATAAAAATACCCACACTCATATTTGCTCGTACGATGACGCACAGAGAAAAATCACTAAGAATAAACTGTTGAGTTGCAGACTGTGTTAATGGGCAACAACAGTCATGTTACGTCCTCAACATTACTTAAGTGGCTTTGTTATTTGACAAATGGTTGAGAATCATATCAGTAGACAGCATAAGATATAAGGTTACTTAAAGCTAATTGTTCATCTTTCTTGTACTGAAAAATTCTCGATCTGTTGTCGGACCTTTGGTTTGCTGTGAATGTTGGGCAAGTTACTTCAGAGTCAGTATAAATAGCTCCATTGTTGTGTGCATTAACTTCTATGTCCACCAATTAGACAAATTGACCCAATTTACCAATTAAACTGAGTTTTGAGACAGTTGAGGTTCATTTCACAACTCGAAGCATATTATTCAAGTTATTATTCAAGTTTTTCAATGCCATTTAGTTCTACTGCCGTAGAAAATAAATAGCAGCTTCATCTACTTTTATTGTATATTTCAATATAAATTTGTTTTCCCCCCTTCATTTTATTCACTCAGTTGACCATTTAGTTCTCTTTTCCTTTAGTGGCCAGAAGTATGTTGTCATGGGCACAAAACTGAAAATGTTTTTTTATTTTTTTTTTATGCTTAACACGAACACCTGAAAATGACTATTGTACTGCGTTTATAATAGACGACAGAATGTAGTTTGCTTGATCCTGGAACATGAAATCTCACAGCACAAAGAAATAATAAAAGAAATGTTGACATGTTTGGCCAGGGATATATCTATCTTGGAAGCTTGTGAATTTCGCCTCATGTTTTTGTGGAAAGCGTAATCTGAGGCTAAATCAGAGGGCAGAAACCTGCTGTGGCACTGCTTACTCTCTGGGAGTTTGAGCTTTCAAGCATGAGGCGTTTTTGGCCGAACCCCTGCCGAGTGATATTACAGTGTTTGTTTCTATTTGACACACGAAGCCCCGCTGGGACATCACCGACTTACATGTGGTAGGGTTCTACTATAATATACAGTATCATCATATTCTTAGGACCGTGGTGATTTTTTGACCATCTTTTTTTCACCCAAATATCACAGACTCTGTATTTGGATCATTTTTTTCTTTGATTGTTTTTCTTGTCATATTTCCTTTATCGTAAAGTAGCTTGTTTGTCGTCTTGTCTTGCAGCATCAGTGATTATTGGAAAATTCAGTCCAAAATTATTGGCATTGATTTCAGTCTTTCAGAGCTATTTTGGTTTAATTCTACTATTTATTGATTTAAAAAAAAATCTTTGTATTTCGCTTTTCTTTGCATTGGAAATATTGTGCATTTCTTTCAGTGCAGTTAGGCATACATAGTTTGTCCATCTCCATTTCTCTTGTTTGGATGCCATATTCTGTCTCGGGATATTTCCTTTATTTCCCCTCCACAAACACGTGGAGGCAGATCTGATTGGGCCAGACAGAGCTGGCGACTAGCCTGTGTATCTTAGTTAAAGGGCAGCATGTGCATAACGCTGGCAGGGCCCGAGTATCAGGGTCTATAATCTCTTCTGGAGCGGTGTCATCATGGTGGGGTCAGAGTCTCCTCTTCCCGACATGGAGGGAGAAGGAGAGCGGAGTGGAGTTGACAGTCTGGACGCCGCGGGCCACGCTCGAGTGGAGCTCCAGGCCAACTAGGCACAAGGACAAACGACATATTGCAGCACACATTAGCATTTTAATCTTGCATAGAATTTAGTGTTAGGCTTAGGAAATGATGCAAATTCGCCTCATGCATCTGATTGGTGCTGCAGAATTAGAATTAGCATAGACGCTTGGGTGCATTGGAATAGATTTTTCTCAGCGACACATGCAAAGTCAGTGTTAAACCCCTGCACAGCTTTGGGTTGCATTCAATAGCAACTGCAGATGTTCTTGCAATGTCGAGAAATCGGCCCCCGGTTGCCATATTGTTGTGGTTTTCTCATCTTCGGATGATTACACCAATAAGCTGATGGTGGACTGCGCCGGGCAGGGAGGGGTGTAGACAGACGCAGGCTTCAACAGATGCCGCCTGCTCGCGTTCTCCAAAAAAAAAAAAAAAACCTGCCTTTTTTCAAATCGACAGTTTGAACTGTCGCACTCGCAGCTTGTTTTTATTCACTTTTCAGCGAACTTTTTGTCGGGAGGACAGTTTTTACCGCCTTATCTTCCTGGTCTCCCTCTCTTTTGCTCTCCGCCATGTGAAGTGCGTTGTTGTTGTTATCTAGGTCAGATTCCGAGTGGATTTTTTTTTCTCCCCCTCAGCTTTGTTTTTTATTTTATTTATTTCCCCCTCACAAAAACAATACAAAACAAAAGGGGGCTAGGTCTATTCTTAGTGCGGCACCAGTAACAGGGGCTGTCCTCCTTTCATTCTGCTGGCTGACATGAATATTGCAAACAAGAGGTCTCACTGTGTGGGGAATGAATTAGTGCTATTTTTCCACATGAAAGCGCCCTGTCAGTCTCTGTTACACATGTGCACCTGATTTTCCTGTGCTCCCTTTGTTCTCTCGCTCACTCACTCTTTCCCCTTTTTCTCCAACCTCAGCACTACAAAATGAATGATGAATGTTTTATTATATTATTTGCCTGTTTCCATAGTTGCCGGGAGGTATAGGCAGGAGGCATTCCGACAGTGCCTTTGTGACATTCCCCCAGGGCCCTGCAGCGAATTGAAGCATAGCAGAAAAGATTACCGCTTGCATGTTGTGTATTATTCCTCCAAACCCTGGAAGGTGAATGTGGAAGGTCACCATTATGTACTGTATGGTATAAGTGTGACTGCCACTGTAAAGGATTAAGGTCTGTCCAGTGGAATTATAAGTAAGAGTGTTATAATAGTATTCATATATAAAGGCAAGTATTGCTAATAACCACTTTTCATAAACTCAAAATAATACTTATATGCTAATTTAGTAGAAAATTATTTTTCAATTAAGAGATTAGAACTGTGTAATATTAAATTAATTTCTTTTTTTAAATCATGTTTTATAATAACCTGTGGAGATTTTCGGGATTACCTTAATGAAAGGTCAAACTTCAAGGTCAAACAATTTCAGATTAATTCTACTTAATTTCCTGTGTTTCACCTGTAACGATGCAAACTCACCATCCGCCTCATCTAAACCTGGGGTGACGCTTTTCATTGATTGTGCTTATTGACAACGCTATTTTTCTTTTTGTTTTTGTTACTGCAGCACCTTCTCCCTTATTGCCCGACTGCTTCACTTCACATGACAGTTACCGTGCACTGTCAATATTTTAGTCAGAGATTAATTTCATTGTGGAATCTGGGCACTGAAAAGCTCTCAGCAATCAGATAACATTTATAAAGCCATGCTTGACCCTGAGCATGGATGATGAAGGGAGAGTTGGGTGTGGGTGTGGGGGGGCGGGGGGGGGGGCACATTATTGAGTCTTGCAGCTCATCACATTCACCTCAGACTTTTTCAAGCTAATGGGATCTTCATCCTCTGGTTCGACAGAATGACCCGCTCCTCGTCCATGTTAACTTATTACAGCCACGTTTCATCGCCAGTCCAGCCCCAAGGTTCTCGTGAGGCAGGAACGTGACCGCCCTCCCCCACTGCTTCTTATATTACCTCAGCTTTCTACCTATAGGCATAATGTTGCCTTCTCTCATTTTCAGCCAGCATACGGACAACATCGCGTTAATCCTTTGCTAAGACTGCGCGGTCAATCATATTAAAGCCTAATACTTTCAAGGTGACCCCGGGCATGGATTCGCTGGGCATCTGGTCCGGTTTTAAGCCTTGAAACAACAACACACGGAAAGTGAAGTGTGTGTCTGTGTGTGTGTGTGTGTGTGTGTGTGTGTGTGAGAGAGAGAGAGAGAGAGAGAGGTCTATCTACATGTGAATTTGCCCTTAACATGACTTTTGTTAATTGTTCTTTCCAAATGAAGTAGCGCTTGGATTAACTCAAAGATCACACAAATGTGTTGTCAGCCAATGAATGAACGCCCCCATCCAGCTTCAATTAGTTTGCACTGAAATGTAGGTTTTCCACAATTAGGCCTCTATTTGTCAACCTGGAGGAGAACAAATGGAATTTCAAACGGAGCTATTATGACAAGATTGTGCGTTTCCTGACAGGTAGTGACTCCATACTCCCATTACTGCTCTTTGACTCATTTATTATTGCTGTGAGCACACTTAACTCAACAAAAATGCTTTATGACACAACTAAGAAGCATTGATCGCAGTGGTACCTATACATCATTTAGTTTCCTTATTGACAATTTTGTTCAAAGGGAATTGCCCATGCTTGTGGAGAGTATGGCCCAGTGTGGGGTCTTTATGCCGTTGCCATGTGGATGATTGAGGTGTTTTTCTGTACGCGGTGGAGCTGAAGCCCAGAATGCCTCTATTGGCTGTGACTAAAATGATCCGGTGTTGCAGAACGCAGTGTACCATTGCTGTTTTTATTGATTTCTGAACTTGATTTATGCTCATTCTGCCCTATGTAATTGCTACGAGACACTTGAACGTTCACAGGCTATCAGGTCAGTAAATTAGTTCTCCTGGCAGGTGTCTGCAAGCTGCAAAACAAGCCCTGTGTTCATTGCCTTTCAAAGTCAGGTGGACTTTAACATACACATACTCTCATCATCTACCTACACAACGCAGATGCAGTTTACATAGGCTTTGCCCTGTTTGCCAGTCTTTGTCTTCTATGCACATTTGCATGCTCTTTTATCATTATTGGTGCGGCATCACTGAAGGTTGACTCTTCAGATCCAGATAGAGGCAAAGAGACTGAATAATTATCACTTCCAGCTAAAGGGAAAAGTGATCCCAGGCTTTATTGTGAGGCAAACAGCACTGCAAGCACATGGCAGCATCTACAACAACATCAACAGATATGGACAATGACAGATCAATAGTCAGTTGAAGTCATCAAAAATGCTGCCCCACTTATAGATCAATCGATGGCCTACAAAAGGCCACCACCGAGCGCTTCCACTGTGTGACAGTTCCCCAGCCCAGCTTTCAGTTCACTGGCCAATCAATCACTTCCCTGCAGATGGAAGCAATGACCAAATGAGATGATGGCATTCGCTGTCCCAACAAACCACATTAGAGGAATCGAGTGGAGAGAGGCGGGGGAAAAAAAATGCATTATTCCAAACTATCAATGCCGAGCTGACAGCGAGGCCAAAGGTGATGATTTCACACCATCTGCCACTGTACAGGTCTGTTGCTGGCGTATTGATCTGTTTTCCTGTGCTGCTGGCTGTTAAATGTGAATACCTACTGATGACAGCTGGGATCCCTTTGCATCCTGGTCTGCATTAAATAGTGTAATTCCCAGTGTGTTGTAGGAGAGGATAATGGAGTCGGCTTGACATACAGTGAGGTCATAATGCAAAAACACTCATCTGCCTACCAACACTATAACTTCAAAATTTAATTAGATTTTCCCACCTCTTGTTTGACTGTAAGGTGAAAAGGGATTTCAGCAGATTTCGAGTTCTTCTGGAAATGACATCTGACATCCAACAGTTGATGAGCGATTAAACTGGGAATTTGATAATTGAAAGGCACTCCCAATATTAAAAGTTTCATTTTATTAATTATTTCCAGCCCCCATAAAGAACTGTCTCCAGATTTAATGGAGTCTGGGTACAGATAAAAATCTGCCGGGCTCTACATAATAGGAGGATGTTTGAAATGGCTGCATCTGTGCATAGTTATGTAGTTGTTTAAAAATGATCGTTAAAAAAAAACAAAAAAACAACAAACACAGCAAAATGATTAGGGAATTGCACTGGACTGCATTGATGGACTGAAGTTCGGTCAAGAGATTCTTATGAGACCTTTCAATCATGAGCACACACAGGGAGACTAATAGAAAAATCTACAACAGCATGGAGATGACTGATTGGATGTCACATCTCCCCATCAGGCTTTCACAACAGCACATAACTCAAAACTCTCATACGCGCTCTTTAAATAGTGGATATTTCATGCCCGTGATGCATTGGACAACAATTAATGATCACTGACCCACCTTGCCCGGCAGTTAAGATTGCAAAAGAGTGATGACTCATCACGCTGTGGTGTGATTGATAAACTAGTTGCACTCGGATCTGATCATTATTAAGCACTTTGTGTACGCAGACCTTATGGTGGTACATTTAAATGCCATATGATTAACTTAAAAATAGTGAGGTTGCTAGCTGGACCGAGAAAAAAAAATTAGATATGGTCTAGCAATTTTTCATCCGCGTTGTCTGTGGAACTAAACACCATTAGCTGTTTCTTAATGGTACTTTCACAGGGAGGTTTTATCCCCCATGGTGTTATTTATACGTCGAGATGTTAGTCAAAATTGCTATCAGTCAAGTGACTTGAATGACTCACACTGTGAAGCCAATAATAGCCTGTGGCTGGACCAAACCATCGCAACGGAAAGCAGAAAGCTTTAGAATGGAAGTGTTGGCAGGGTACCCGCTTCCAGTGAGACCGTGGCACCGCTGCTCCCCTTTCACTCCGAAACGCCCAAGATTGATGTGTTCATTTAACATTAGCCTCCAGCGCCACAAAGAGGATAAGCACCTGGGCTCTAAAAATACCTCCTTTTCAGATCATCCGAGGAAGAGAAAATCAGATGAGTGAGATGACTCTCCAAATGGAGGCCCATTCATATTACGCTCTCCTCCTCGCCAGCAAACCACTGTGTCCACCGGAACGCCTCACTTCCTCCTGAAATATTGATATTCATGTGGAAATGCTACCCTTTATTAACATAATAACATAAACAAATTGGGGATTTGGTTTTGGTCCAAGGAACGAGGTGGTGGGACACTTTTGGCAGGCTTACGAGTCAACAGCTGTGCATCTCAGTACGATCCACATTTATACTGCATCAGCTGCGAAGCTTCTACAGCTGTATTTTTATCTACAGGACAAAGTGTGTGTGGTTTTCTTGTGGGGCTGAGTGGATGGACAGTGATCATGTACAGTATCTATAAGTGCGTTGTCATAGTAACAGTACCCAGGCACAGTTTACTCTTTTTTTTCTCTCTCTCTCTTTTATAGTCTATAAGAAAAACTGCTCCTGGGAATCAGAAGTCAACAATTAACTGAGCTGCCTCAGCGATTTGAGGCGTTTCAAAATTGCATGTTAATGAAAATAGTATCAAACAGGGTAAAAAAAAAATTAAATGGTAAGTGCTCAGGACTGCCCTTTTTCTACAAAGGATTTGCATTAATGCTGAGAGTCCTGCTCTGACATTACTTCATTTACATTAAAAGTGTGTTTCTCTCTCCGTGTGTGTGTGTGTGTGTGTGTGTGTGTGTGTACACCACTGCACTTTTGAGAGCGCTCGTGGTCCACACGGTTGTCTCACAACAAATGAACCAGCGCACAAGTAGCCACCATTCTGCTTAATAACCCTCGATTCCACTCATTCCACGAGAGATGAGGTTGAGCTCGTAAAGGTCACACGCTTAAAAATAGATTCTTCCTGGAACGTGCAAATGGCAGTGCAAGAAAAAAAAAAGAAACGGTATAATGAGTCTACTGTCACTCCTTCAAACAGCATGTTTTTATCTTTTTATGGAGATATTATTCAGCAGCCATGTCCTCCTCTCTCTCGCTCGCTCGCTCGCTCACCGCCTCTCTCCACGCGAGTGAGACGGGAAGAATGGGGATGTGGTCAGTCAGTCATGTCTAAGAAGACCTTAAAGGACCACAGAGCTTTGCTGCCGGGACTTGACAGCACAAAGCTGATAGATTGGTTTGCCCAGCAGACAGGCTTAAAGGGGGTGGGGGGTGGTGGGGGGGAATAGAGGCAAGACACCATGACCACACCTGGGACATTAAATCACCGTGGAATAACATTAGGTGGATTTCTCTGTGGGACCGATGATAATAGTAAGAGTATATCAAGGTTATAACCACAGTCAAATTGCAAGAGCGTGTCGTGATGAGACGTGTTGACATGTAATCACACTGAAAGCGACTTCGTGTGTCTGTGTGGCAGAAGCATGATGAATGTGCAGCTGCAGTGAGGGGAAGGTGGGGTTTTTGTATGCGGGACGCAAATATCAGTCACACAACGGTGAGACGTGTCCAAAAGTCAAAACCCCATGAATAGTGAAAAAGTATACAACAAATTCATATCAGCAAATCTTTGTAGAAATCCAAACCACCAGAATCTTTGATCTTCTTGAATCCAGCTGATCCGAAATTGAAAAACGGAGCGTTGCAACTGGGTTTGTTTTCTAATGCGCGAGTCGGAAAACCCATCAAATCAGTCTCTCCAAATCTACAGAGCAGCTTTGAGTTTTCTCAGAGAGCTGATTTCCCCGATGTTAGATGTACAAAACGACACCAGCGACTTTGTAGTCGCTCCATCCCGCAGCGTCCTTTGTGTTTCCATCCTTCTTGCCTGCGATCATTCAGCTGCCAGCACACAGGCAGCAATAGAGGCATTTCCATCAGCCTAACTTGAAGGACAACTCGCAGGGGTGCGTTTGATTCATGTGCCTCCCGGTGAGACAAATCCCACTGTTCCAATCTTTATCTTACTTATCCCGCCATACTCATCAGTCCCTGTGGCATCACATGGAAGAGACGGACTAATTAGGCCGATTTTAGCTTGTTCCTTCAAGTCCATGCAAGCGTCACGCAACATGCTCGAACGAACAGCTAAAAAAACCCTGCGCCGATGTTAGACATCTTACTTCCACCACCATCTAAACAATAGAAGCTCCAATAAAAAGTCAGTGATTATGCTTATAATTTTGTAATACAATCATTTGGCACCTAATCGGTTTGATTCCATTCTCGTAAAGCTTTGAGTCAGGCTTCCTCGAGATGTGAAGTAGCTCAGTGTCGAACCCAGATAAAAGCCTGTTTGATTCAATATGTTTCATAGCACATAAGTGTCAAATATACAGCACTGCACACTGCGTTACCTTTATGGCAGATTGTTGAATGGAATTACAGCAATCACTTTCAAACATTCCCGAGTGGAAGATGGCGTAGCACTGAAACTGGACTAATTACGCGAGTTGGGAGTTGGCAGTTTGTGAGCCCCCGGAGGAGATTAAGGAATTCTCCACCTCGCGGGATTATTCCCAACAAAAGGCAAAACAAGATGGAGCCTTAAAAAACTGGGAGTCGAACAAAAGAGTTTCGCTGTGCGATTACAAAAGAGATGTTTCCTCATGCATCTGGCAGATGGGTCAGGGCCTCCGTCAGAGCAGTGTGTGTGAGGAGTGGTATTCAGCCTGACAATATGAGGTCCTCTGGACATTTGTGATGGATCTGCTTTGTCCCCTGAATGTTTAATAGCTCAGCCGCACTGTGGCAAATCGTAGATGGATTGTGTTCCCGCGTTTAATTGAAGCCTGTGTAATTACATACCATAAGATAAATTGAGATGTGGCGCATGAAAAGAATGGTCTTGTTACACCGCAGTCCTGTAATTTATCATTCCATATTTTACTCTATATGTGTCTGTATGTATACCGTATATGTGTGCGTCTATGTTCATATAACTCTCATTAAGGAGGGAGTGTTTAATGGACGCTCTTACATATTGAGGTGGCCCATTCCACCCGTCTTAGGCAAGATGGCTGCCAGTGATATAACAGGATCTGTTAGATGCGCTGTCATTGCAGTGATGAAACAAACTGGATTGTGTGTTTTCCTTTAAAAAGGAATATGAAGCTGTGTTTTTATGTGTGTGTTGGTGTGGCAGATGCACGTGCGGTATTGTTGTTTAATTCACAACTAGTTCTGCTGGTAGTTACATCACGCCTTCTCTTGCCGAAGGTCAGTCCATCCCGTTGCAGTTTTAGTGTGTGAGTGCTGATAACCCGTCGGCAAATACCAGGTCGGTTTCTCGGAAATCTCCCAATCCCTACCATCGCCTCTCTACAGCGGCCGGAGCTGTCCTCTACAGTCCCCACAGAGGAAAGACAGAAAGTAGAAAGAGACTTTCTCTGTGGGATCAATAAAGTATCCCTTTATTTTTATGAAAGTTGCCTCGGGCTTCTACACTGGCAACTTGTTTTCAGCACCGGCTGTAATGGAATGTTTGCTTGGTCGCTCACATTTCTCTCGTCTGTAACTGCATCGGCAGTATGCACTGTTAATCCCCCCCCCCCCCCCCCCCCCCCACGTTAAATGCTTTAATCAACCCCCCCCCCCCCCACGTTAAATGCTTTAATCAATTTCCTCTCCATTGCTGCGGACCCTTTGCTTAAAGAGAGCATAAACACACTGTTGTCAGCCAGCGTTTACCACGTAGAGAGAGTACAGAGTTAGAAGGCATGTCTGTGAGATAGATCACTGGTTGGTAGATGGAGACGGGCTTTTAATTGTAAAATGCAAAACAACTGTTTTTAAGGTCAGGTCCACAGGCGGCGCCGTGGAATTGATTTCCTGACCCGTAAGTCAAGACATAGTTAGGTTTTTAGGAAATACAGGGGGTCCTCGTGTTACGACGGTCGCGAGATACAACGTTTTTGTGGTTATGACACATCTCCCGTCAACTTCCTTCTTTCGGCTTAAGCGGTTTGCCCCGTAAATACGTACAGACTTCGCACGGGAACTAGTTGGTGAGCGCTCTCTCTGTCTCTCAGCGCGCCTGCCTGCTCTCCAACACCTCCACAGCACAGCTAGGCTACTCTGCCTTGTGTTTACTTATGTGAAATGGCTGGCTGGCGGGGGTGCAGCGGCAGCCGGTAAGGAGATGCACACGGACACAGATGGGTTCGGGATCGTGGCGATACCGTAGGTTTATTCACAACACAGGGTCTACAAGGTTGATATCAGAAATCTAAAGGAAATGCTCATTGCACTCGCGATATCAACCCCTACGGTGTGTCAAGAGGGACAAAAAAGGCAATTCACCATAATAAACTCTTATTTTAGCGTAGTATTATAGCGACATCTAGTGGCACAACTTATTATCTACATACGAATACATACATATGAATGTATGTTCCGACTAACGTCGAAATTCGGTTACGACACATTCTCAGGAACGGATCTCCGTCGTAACACGAGGACCCCCTGTATTCCCATTTTGTTCCGCAGCTTGTATGACATGAATAACTCATAGCACAATTTAAATACGTTTGGCATTTTTACAATATTTACTTTGCAATACTAGGATTTGTGAAATTATTTTTAATTACCTGATTGCATGGACCATTATAATTTAATGAAGCAGTTATGTTTAATGCTAATCGTGGCAGTAGATTAGGAAACTACAGCGCCTTGGTTTCATTTTACTGGGGCCATGCTATTGCTACATACTGTACACTTGTCGAAAGCTCGTATTATATGTTATAGCAATTGTAATTATGCATCGACCTCTTTTGCGTATGTTGATCCTGTGTGAGTGTGCATGTCAAATCTGCAGTATCAGTCTACACGTGCATGAGTCAAGTGAATGGGTTACGTTTAATAATCTGACCTCCACTCAAACTTATTTCCTGTTTAGACTCAGGCTCAGAGTTGTGTTGACGTGTTGATGTGTTGATATGTTGATATGTGTGTGTGTTAGAAAGAGGACTCCCTGTCCCGTGCATGAACAGAGCTGGTCCATACTTTAGCCTCAGTTCCTCTGGTAAATGGCTGAGTGGCAGTAATTGCCTGCTGTCCTGCCAGTTCACGTTTGGAGCAGCTCTGCAGATTTGAACCGCCGCTCCCAGTGGATTATGCTGAGCAAGGTGGGCTGTCCCAGCTGTCATCCCATACCCCGCGCTCCTGCAGTCTGAGGCTTACCTAGATGTTCGGAGAAACGGGGCTGTAGATGTTGGCCAAGGTCATTGCACAGTCAGGAGCGAGATTTATTTTATTCTATTTTATTTTGAAACCGAAAGGTCATTAGCAGGAGACGTAAAGAAGCTCTGACAAATGAAGTCAAGCCCAGTTAATGTTTCATTCTTGGGGAGAGGAGGTGGCTGAGGAAGATGAAAGAAGAAGGGGAATGTAAAATTGCCCTGGCTGTATATCTTGATTCCCTCAGTTAGTGTGGAGCCTGTTAAACAGAGCAGGCATCTTGAAAATGGAGGAAATAAAAACATATATACATAGAATGT